>JAOTRH010092137.1:0-16476 GCA_034768845.1 Heliamphora exappendiculata
AATATTAGATTTAGATTGATTAGAATATTAGATTGATTAGATTGATTTTGATTTAATTCTATTGTATCTCCTTTATTATTTATCCCTATTCGCCTATAAATAGACCATATATTGTACAGTTTGATACAGACAGAAAATATACAATTATTTTCTCTTCTCAATTTCTTCAGTATTAAAGCAGCTACCATGCCAAATATGAGATTGGACTCAACCTATTTGAGTATGAGATCAAAAGAGTTGTTGCTCTATGAACAGAGTTATAGAAGGGACAACATATTCGAGTGTGAGATCAAATGAGTTGTTGCTATGTGAACAAAGTTATTGAGCGAACAACTTATAAATTGGATTAAGACAATTAACCCATTGAATTAAGGATTCTATACGTTTATAAGCCACTCATGCACCTTTCTCTTGTAAATTAATTTTCAAAAATGAGTTCTACCCAAACAGTTTATAACACATCAGTAACGTGGTAGCAAACATAACTTATGTGATAGAAGAGATGAATAGAAGAGTTTGATTCTAAAACAATGTCTAAACTTGAATCTTGAGATGAGGATTAGTCATCCTTATTAACACCAACCTGAGCTATTGAAGGCAAGAGAGGATCACTTGATTAATTGATTCTAGTAATATGTTATTAGGTAATCTTTATCCCCTCTATCATTGTGAACAAAAACAAACAAAAAGAAATATTACCTGATAAATCTCACTAATTTAAATGCAATATTTTTTATGTATAATATATGTTATAAATGTGTTTTTTTGTTCATGGAAGTTTTGAAGTTTACCTATTAATTGCATTTAAATGTTTTGATAAACACATATTTTATAATGTTAGCCTACTAATCCCATATTACCAACATTATTTTAACACATCGTGATGTATTGAGAAAAAATATGGGCAAATACAAATGATTGAGCGTCTAGTTTTATACCGTTTACTAACGAACTTGTAATAGTTTTATGTATTGGTAACTAAACACACGATTTCACGTCCCATCATTTATAGCAAAACTATAATAATTGGCTCCAAGTCGCACTAATGCGGTCCCATAAAAAAATGACGTGTAAATTGAAATTTTGATTAGAACTGATCGTACGACGGTTATAAGTATGCCCTATATTCCCGAGTCGAATGTGAAACAAATAATATATTGCCATATAGGTCAAACTCGACTTTAATTAGAACTGATCGTACGTCAATTATTATTACGCTCGAGATTTACGAGTCGAAGAGGAAACCAATAATATATTGCGATATAGGTAAAACTCAACCTATATAGGATTACTTAAACTAAAAACCCTACTCTTTAACTCTAATTACCCTTATAGCCATTAACTAGAGCCATTTAAGAGCTTCCGACAAGCCATCTAATATGCAATAAATGTAATTAGACAACAACGGAGTGATTATAGAGGAAATTTTTGAATTTCTTTTTTTTTTTTTTCCTAAATCACCCAAGCCATTGACAGACAAGGATGGGAATAGTAATTTTTTTCGTCCCGCTCCATCCTTGCATGTTCCCATCTCACTTTTTACGAATTTTCTCCATTCTTGATAACAAACGAGGTGGGACTATATTCACTTTCCTAGTCCTATTTTGTCCCTTCACACCCCGAATTACATAAAAAAAATATTTTTTAAATATAAATACATGTATAAAATATATATTTTTTATAAATATAATAAGTCTATAAAATATTAAAATATTATATTTATCTCAAATTTACAAATTTTTTTATCTATTTTTTACATTTTGTATTTTTAGTTCTATTAATTCACTAACCATATTTTTTATTTATTATATTATTTATAACTCTTATTAATATTACTTGTTTAAAACTTAAAAAATATTCTCGAAATATTCATGTCCCTGCCCGATCAAATAGGGGACAGGAATTGGGGAGCTCATCCCAGATCCCGTCCCACCCTATTACCATCCCTACTAAAGGACGAATGGGAATGGCCGCTTCCATTAGGTTTTTTTGTTTTTTTTTAAAAAATTTATAATTATAGTGGTATTAGTTTAAAACGATTTAAAATTATAGAGCCCACTCCCCTTGCGATATTTTCTTAAACAATTTAATATATGCCTGCCTTCAAAACTGTAAGAACCATTTAGCCCTCTTAATTTAAAATTTTGCGTCCGTCCCCGACTAAGCCAATTAGGTCGTTAAAGTATTTTTAAAAATATTGTTGCCCTTAACATTCAAAGAAAACGATTTATTTTTTTTTATCGGGAGTACATGGGCAGCAGGGAGGGAAGAGAATGGGAGGAGACTCGAACCACTAACTACCGGGTGAGGAGCCTATATGAAGGCTGTGAGCCACTGAGCTACCAAAGCTCCTCAAGAAAACGATTCAATTCAAGAATGAAAAAAAAAATCAGTAACCCTTACTATAAAAGATCAATCCTATGGCTCACCGGTTGATCAACAAGCTAGCAACGAGCGTTACAACCATATAATTTTGCAACTTGTAACCGTTATATGATAGCAAAGATGATTGCAGAATTTGATTATCAAACAATGTCTAAACTTTGAAAAAAAATTTATATTTTTTCATAAAATATTATGCGAAATATTTAACATACGTGATCTTGAATCTAATATATCTCAAGAATAAAAGCTGAACATTAAAAACGTATATTTGGCAACCATTGATAATTGATTAATCGAATAAATAAAATCTTACTTGAATTTTTTAATTATTGGCTCAGTTTCTTTGTTATGTCCCTAACATATTTCAAAATAAATGTATACTAAAATTTATAGAAAATTGATATATGTAAAGAATAATTATTTTATTTTTTATTATAAAAAAAGCATCGTCATAAAGCCCACGGGTTTAACGGTATAATTGGTCATCCTTTTATCAACATAGCCTGGGCCATTTAGGACAAAGGGAGGATTACTTTATTGATTCTAGTAATATGTTCTTTTGTAATCTCTCTCTTCCCTGTATCATTGTGAACAAAAACAATAACAAGTTAATAGATAAATTTCACTAATTTAAAAATATGATATATTTTTCCTATAATATTTAGTGTGTCAGGCCTAGTTTTTTTTAGGTTTTTTTTTATCTTTTTAGCTTTTTGGTTTTTTAGTAAAAAAATAAATATAAAAAAAACCAATTGATCACAATGAGAGACCAAACAAGTAAATTTTTTAAAAAAATTTTAAATAAAAAGTCTTCAAAAAAAGTTAGACCAAACAGAGGCTTAGTCTCATCTGTTTGAAATGTCTAAAAAATTTGAGTTTCAAAAGTTTAGATTTTTTAGGAAAAAGAAGAAAGAGAAAAAAGTTTATTTGTTTAGGATAATTTGTTTATATATTTTTTTTGTTAAAATATCTAATGTGTTATTATTTTTTGCTTTTAAGCTACAATTTTTTGAATACTGTCATGACTTTTTTGATTTTTATGAGTAAAGTTAGTTTTTTAAAATTGAGGGCATTATAGTCATTTTACTACAAAAAATAAGTATGTTTGAATGTGTATAGCATTATTTATTGGAAAAAATAAGTAAAAAAGTTAATGAGCTTTTTTAAAAAGCCAAAAATTATAGGTTAAAAGCTGAATTCTTCTTGCATAAAAGTTAATATTTTAGAGATGCCTAACAAGGGCTTATAATCTATTAGTGTTTTCTTTTTTAATTTCATGTAACAAAAATGATACAAATATTCCTTAGTCTATGGACAAAGTCAAAACCTGCATTCAAATGTTTTGATAAGTTGACGTATTATAGTTGTAGTGTGTGTTTGGTTTAGTTTTTTATATGATATTTTTTGATTTTAGTGAATTTTTTTCTGCATTAGTTGAAATAAGTGCATTTTTTAGATTCTCCTTCTCACGAGGAAACAAAAAAGTAATTTTTTTGACCAAAACCTAAAAAAAAGTTCATATAAAATGAAAAACGCCAACTTAACAGACTTTTGGCATTTTTTCTAGTTTTTTTCATTTTTAGTGAGCTTTTTTTAAATTTGGTCCAAACGATTATATTTTTTATATTCCTCTCATTGTAAGGAGCCAAAAAAATAAAAAATTTAAACAAAATATTTAAAAAATTAGGAAAAAAAAAAGCTCTGAAAAAGCCACTAGACTTTTTAGTCCAAACATAAGCTTAATGTAATAGTCCCATATTACCAATATTAATTAGTGCTTTTGGTGTAAGGTCAATGATGATAATTTTATATAATGAGAGTTCATTGCGTTAAATTAAATCAAAATATTTTTACTATTCTAAATACTCATCATTCAACCGATCAACACCCCATCTCTCCACCTCTATATACCACCTCCAGCGATTGACGGCAACCGCCACCGACGACTAACTCTTATGACTTTTCAATGACAATCTCATATGACTCTTTATTCGCAAATAATTTTAACTATTTTACTAAAGAAAAAAGAAAACATTTATTATTTTGCATGTTCTTAGTGGCAAATTGGGTGATGACGGTAGATGTCGTATGATTTTATGAGCAAGGATAAATTTTATTGTCTGAATACTGTGAACAATTAAGCTTATTTTTAGTATGACTAATATTGTAGCAAACAAAGAAACATTTTACTATTCGAATACGGTGAATAGTAAAATTTATTTGTTATTTGGGTCATCAAAAAAGTTACCAGAGAGCCTTCGGAGGTCGCCAAAAAAACATCTACTGGGAAGTCATTGAAAAAATTGTATTTGAGAAGTCGTCGAAAAACGATCTCCGGCGGCTGCTAAAAAATAGTAGCCAACGGTGACTGGAGTTGAAAGAGAAGATGAGGTGGCAAGCAGTGTATACTAAATAATTAAGAGAGCATGTGAATGATAAGGGTAATTTTGTTCACAAAATTGCCTATCATTAAATTAAAGGACCTTAGCAATTAAATTTTTTTAGTAGTAGATTTGCTTGTTTGGTTGAATAACTATTTTAATGGATAATTAGTGTATTCAGATTATTAGTGCATGTAATATTATAGATTGAATTATTAGTATAGTATTTTTGTACCAAAAAGTATTTGGTTGAGAGTATGATAATCTAAAGATAAATAGTATGTTATTGAGTTTAACTTGAATACATAATTTTAGTGGGATTAAAATTTTTTTTGTAAAAAAATTCTCAAAATAGTTTCGAAATTAACCAATTCATCTCCCCTATGAGAATAGAATAGTCCCACCAATAAAGTGTTAAGTTGGTTTGGGGGCTTTTTCTTATCCCAGCAAATGCTTTTCCATTATAACACTATATGAGACTATTTTTAAATAGTCTCATCCTCTTTATTTAATCATACATTCAAAACTTAAAGAAAATTAAAAGTGGATTAAATTCACTACAAAGTCTAAGAATTGAACTTTTGACTAATTATTCTTATTATTATCACAAACTAATGTATGGAGACAAAAATACATGGGCAAATAGATACAAATGATTGAGCACATAGCTTTATACCGTCTTTTAACGAACTTATAATAATTTTAACCGTTTGTGACTAAGCATACGATTTGACGTCCCATCATTTATATCACAACTAACATAAGTAGCCTACACTAATGCGATCACATAAAAAGCACAAATGAGCGGTCATTCATTGCTCGATTAATTTCTCAAAACAGAAAACTATAAATTACGTGTAGGTTGAAAATTTGGCAAGAACTGACTGCATGATAGTTATCGTTGTGTCCTAGATTCGTAGGTCGAACACGAAACCAATAATATATTGTCGTGTAGGTAAAATTCAGCCTAAATAACATTACTTAAATAAAAAATCCTATTCTTGAACCCTAATTATATCCAAGTAGCCGTTAACTAGGATAAGATAATAATATTCTCCAACGATGGATTATGGAAAATTACTGCCGACGTTGGGGGTATTAGGCAAAACTTTTTAACTTCTGCTCTTAATTATAAGTTACAATTTATTCTAATCACCCACAACTTCTGTTACAAATTACAACGATTTTATTTCTATTTCAGCTACAAACTACAATCTATAAGTTAGTAGCAGTAGTTTTGCCAAACACTATTATTGAGAGCAAAATGGTAAATTACTAAAATTTATTTTTTAAAAGTGGCTTTCCTTCTCTGTTTTTGTTTTAATATTTTTGTCAATTTTTTACAGAGAGGAGAAGATAGGCGGGCAGTTACGATGCGTGGGGACCACTTTAATTTTATTTTTTAATAAATAAATTATTAATGTAAAGAATTAATTAATCAGATTTAGTAAGTACATAAACAAATTACCTTTTTAAAAATAAAAAAAACTTGTACAATTTAACACCAATCGAAGGTGGGTGGCCCGCCCCGTCAAAACCGCCATATTTGACTACGGCTCTGTTTGAAATAATTGCTTATTTGTGTATCTTTTTTGAATTATTTTCGTTCTTTGTGAAGTTATTTCATTTTTAGTCAAAATATTATATTTTTTGACTTCGAAACGAGCTAAGGATGGCAATGGGGTGGGACATGGGATCAACTCTTCCATTTTTGTCCTCTATTTAATCATTGCATAGATGTGAAAAAATATCGAAGAGAAAACAAAGAACAAGGTGATGCGAGAACATTTCAAGAATAATTTTTAATATTTAAGAGAGTTATATTAATAAAAGTTATATATAATATAATAAATAAAAAATGGTAGTTGATGAATCAATAGAACTACATATATAAAATGTAAAAATAGATAAGAAAAATATTATATATATATATATATATATATTTAAAAATATTTATTTTATGTAATCGAGGGTCGTGTAGAAAAAAACGGGGCGAGAAGAACAAATACCGTCTCTACCTCATTTGTTATTGGGAGCGAAAAAAGCTCATATATAGCAATGTGGGGACTGTGAGAGAAAATTGTCATCCCTAAAATTAGCCAAAAAAGAAAATTTCTTGATCAAAATATAAAAATAGTTCAGAAAAGACAAAAATAAGTCAATAAATCAAGTTTTGTATTGTTATTTTTGTATTTAGTGTTTTTTTTAATCTTTCAATCAAATTACTTTACTTTTCATATTTATCACATCAAGATGATCAAAAAAAGTAAAAAAGAATTACTCAAAAGATGAAAAACAATTCCTAAAAGACCAAAAAAAAAAAAAGAAGCAAAAGTAACCAGATTTAACCCAAATTACTAAACATGGGCTTAGTGTAATAGCCCCATATTACCAATATTAATTAGTGACTTTTGGTGTAAGGTCAATGATGAAATATTTATATACTATTAAGTTCAATAAAAAGACTTCTAACTCTCAATGATCATTAGGTCAAATTATACCAAAATACACGTGCTATTCTAAATGCTTATTCTTCAACCTCTTCACCCCATCTCTCCACTTCTACCACATCTGACGACTGTCGGCAACTACCAGCGACCTCCAATGACCACCACCGGTGACTACCCCAAGCGAGACTAACTCTTATGACTTTTCGATGACCACCTTTAACAATTCTTAAATCGAGAATAATTTTAACTATTTCAATAAAGAAAAAAGTAAAAATTTACTATTTTGGTGGCAAATGAGGTGATAATGGTAGATATTGTATAATTTTATTGTTCGAATTCAACAAACAGTGAAGCTTATTTTTAGTGTGATTAATATTGTAGTAAACGGAGAAAAGTTAAATTCTTCGAATATAATGAACAACAAATTTTTATTTATTATGTGGGTCATTGAAAAAGTTACCAAATGACCGTCGGAGGTTGCTGAAAAAACATTGATTGGGAAGTCATTGAAAAAATTGTATTTGGGAAGTCGTCAGAAAATGATATCCGGCAATCGTTGAAAAATAGTCGCCAACAGTGGCTGGGGTTGAAAGATACAATGAAGTGGCGAACAGTGTATACTAGATAATTAAGAGAGCATGTGAATGATAAAAGTGATTTCGTCGACAAAATTGTCTGTCATTAAATTAAAGAACCTTAGCTATTAATTTCTTTAAAATAGTATATTTGCTTGCTTGGTGAAAGATTATTTTCATGGGATAATTAGTGTATTAGGATTATTAGTGCCTAGAGAATCTTGGATTGAATTATTAGTGTAGTATTTTTGCGCCAAATAGTGTTTGATTGAGAGTAGAATAACCTATAAATAAATAGTACATTACTTTGTTTTATATGAATACACGATTTTAGTGGAATTAAAATTTTTTATATAAAAAAATGCTCAAATTAGTTTCAAGATTAACCAATTCACCTCTCCTATTTGATTGGAATAGTCCCACAAATGGAGTGTTACGTTGGTTGTGGAGTTTCTTAACTCTCCACCAAATGCTTCCCAAACATAACAATATATAAGACTATTTTTATAAGTCTCATCCTCCCTATTTAATTATATATCTAAAATTTTAAAAAAATTGAATGTGGACTAAATACAATTCAAAGTCAAAGCATTGGACTTTTGACTAATCATTCATATTATTTATTGCATACAAATGTATGAATACAAAAATATATGGGCAAACAGATACAAATTATTTAGCATGTAGCTTTACATCGTTTTTTATCGAACTAAAATATATGGGCAAACAGATACAAATTATTGAGCATGTAGCTTTACATCGTTTTTTAACGAACTTACAGTAATTTTAACTACTAGTGAATAAGCACCTGATTTCACGTCCCGTCATTTATATCAAAACTAACATAATTAGCATGCACTAATGCGACCACATAAAAAGCACAAATGAGCGATCATTCACAGCTTGATTAATTGTTGAAATAAAAAATTAAATGACGTACAGGTTGTAAATTCGACGAGAACTGATCGCACGATAGTTATCATTATGTCTTAGATTCGTAGGTCGAACATGAAACCAATAATTTATTACCGTATAGGTAAAATTTGGCCTAAATAGCAATCCGTCCTAGATTCGTGGATTGTATACGAAACCAATAATATATTGCCGTGTAGGTAAAATTCGGCCTAGATAGCATTACTTAAATAAAAAAAATCCTTCTTTTGAACCCTAATTATCCTAATGACCATTAACTAAAGCCATTTAAGAGCTCATGACAAGCCAGACATGGGCAGTAAATGTAATTAAATAATAAAATCCACGACTCAATATCAGTTTGGCAAAGATAATAATAATCTCCAACGGATTATGGAACAATACTGCCGACATTGAGGGCAAAATGGTAAATCACAAAAAATTATTTTTTAAAAGTGGCTTTCTTCTCTGTTTTTGTTTAAACATTCACTTTTTGACAGAGAAAAGAAGTTAGGCGGTTACGGTGCGTGGGGTCCACTTTAATTTAATTTTTTAATTTTTAATTTTTAATAAATAAATTATTATTGTAAAAAATTAATTAATCAAATTTAGTAAGTACAAAAACAAATTACCTTTGTTTTGAAATGAACGTCTACAATTTGATACCAATCGAAGGTGAATGGTCCGCCTGGTCAAAACCGACATGTTTGACTAGGGTTCTTTTTGAAATAATTATTTATTTGCGTATTTTTTGAATTATTTTTGTTTGTTGTAAAGTTATTTCATCTTTTGTCAAAATATTTTATTTTTTGACTTCAAAACGAGCTAAAGATGGCAATGGAATAGGGCCGTAGATGAGCTCCCTCATTCTCGTTCCTTATTTGATTGGGGCGGGACCAGAGAAAAATATTAAAGAGAAAGCAGGAAATGGGACAGAGACAGAAATATTTTGAGAATAGTTTCTAATATTTAAAAGAGTGATATTAATAAAAAATAATAGTTGATGAATCAATAAAATTATATATATAAAATTAAGAATAGAGAAGAGAAAATTATATTTTATACAAATATTTATATTTAAAAAATATTTATTTTATAAAATTGGGAGCGGAGCGGAGAAAAACAGGGCGAGAAAACAAATACCGTCCCTACCCCGTTTGTTATCAGGAGTTGAGAAAACTCATACAAGGCAAAGCAGTGCGGGGACCAGAGGAAAATTATTATCCCTAAAATGAGCTAAAAAAATAAATTTTTTAATTAAAATATAAAAATAGCTCAGAAAAGACAAATGTAAGCTAATAAATCAAACTTTATATTGTTATTGTTGTATTTAGTGCTTTTTTTAATCTTTTGATCAAATTACTTTACTTTTCATATTTATCTTATCAAGATGATAAAAAAAAGTAAAAAAAAATTACTCAAAAGATGAAAAAAATTCCTAAAAGACCAAAAAAAGCAAAAGTTACCAAATTTAGCCCCAACAAAGCCTAAGGTCGTAGTTGATTCTTCGATCTTTAATGTTTCAAACACGCAACAAATGAATACGATTTATCCGATAATCATTAGGCGAGATAATTTATTATTTTTATTTTAACCCTTATAACTATTTTATTAACTGATAAGTCAAGTGAGAGAAATGACGACTATTAATAAATTGTCGATTAATCACTCTATATGTTAGTGGAATCGATAAAAAACGCACACTAGTTTAGTTGCATTCAATTGTTAATTTTTCTACAATTAAGCAAATAGACTTGAACAACAAACTTAACAAGCTTTTGACAAATTTTTTGTCGTTTGGTTTTTAGTGATTTTTTGTTAAAATTTGATCTAAATAATTGTATTTTTTAGATTTATCTCATAATAAAGAACAAAAAATAAATAAAAAAATTAAACGTAGGCTTAGTGTAATAGCCCCATATTACAAATATTAATTGGTGGCTTTTCGTGTAAGGTCGATTAAAATTTTATATGCTATTAAGTTCAACAAAAAGAATTTCAACTCTCAATGTTTATTGGGTCAAATTAGACCAAAATATCTACACTATTCTAAATATTAATTCCTAAATCTCTTCGTCTTATTTTTCTACTTCTACCACCTCCGACTACTGTTGGCTACCAACAACCTCCAATGACCAACACTAGCAACTACCTTTGCCAACGACTAAATTTTATGACTTTTTGATAACCACCTTTAGTGATTCTTAAATTGTGAATAATTTTAACTGTTTAAATAAAAAAAAGTAAAAATTTACTATTTTTGCATGGTTTTGGTGGCACATGTGGCGATGATTGTAGATATGGTATGATTTTATGAACAAAGATAAATTTTATTGTTCGAATACAGTGAATAGTAAAATTTATTTTTAGTGTGACTAATGTTGTAGTAAACAGAGAAAAGTTTAACTCTTCCAATATAATGAACAACAAAATTTATTTATTATGTAGGTCATTGAAAAAGTTACCAAAGGACCGTCGGAGCTCGCTGAAAAAACATTGATGGGGAAGTCATTGAAAAAATTGTATTTCGAAAGTCGTCAAAAAATAATATCCTACGATCGTTGAAAAATAGTCGCCAGTAATAGTTGGAGTTGAAAGAGATGATGAGGTGGCGAACAGTGTGTGCTAGATAATTAAAAGAGCACGCGAATAATAAATGTGATTTTGTTCGCAAAATTACCTATCATTAAATTAAAGGACCTTAGCTTTTTTTTTTTTAAATAGTAGATTTGCTCATTTTGTTGAAGAATTATTTTCATAAGATAATTAGTATATTCGAATTATTAGTGCCTAAAGTATTATGTATTGAATTATCAGTGTAGTATTTTTGCACCGAATAGTGTTTGATTGAGAGTAGAATAACCTATAAATACATAGTACACTACTTAGCTTTACATGAATATATGATTTTAGTATGATTAAATTTTTTTATATAAAAAAATACTCAAATTAGTCTCAAAATTAACCAATTCACCTCCCCGTAGGATTGAGTACAAATGGACTGTTAAGTTAGTTGAGAAAATTTCTTAACATTCACCAAATGCTTCCTAAACATAACAATATATGAGACTATTTTTATATAGTCTCATCCTCCCTATTTAATTTTACATCTAAAACTTAAAGCAAATTGAAGTGGACTAAATACAATTCAAAGTTAAAGAATTAAACTTTTGACTAATTATCATTATTATTTATTACATATAAATGTATGGATACAAAAATATATGGGCAAACAAATACAAATGATTAAATATGTAGCTTTATACCGTTTTTTAATGAACTTATAATAATTTTAACTGTTGGTGACTAAGCACCCGATTTCACGTCCTGGCATTTATGTCAAAACTAACATAACTAGCATGCACTAATGCGACGACATAAAAAGCACAAATAAGTGATCATTCACAGCTCGATTAATTTGTCAAAATACAAAATTAAATGATGTGCAAGTTGAATATTCGGCGAGAACTGATCGCACGACAGTTATCGTTATGTTTTAGATTCGTAGGTTGAACACGAAACCAATAATATATTGTCATATAGTTAAAATTTCAACCTAAATAGCATTGCGTCTTAGATTCACTTATTAGAACACGAAATCAATAATATATTGCAGTGTAAGTAAAATTCGGCCCAAATTGCATTACTAAAATAAAAAATACTACTCTTGAACCCCTAATTATCCTAATAATCATTAACTAAAGCCATTTAAGAGCTCATGACAAGCCATATATCGGCAGTAAATGTAATTAAATAACAAAATCCACGACTCAATATCAGTGTAGTTAAGATAATAATAATCTCCAACAACGGATTATGGAAAATTACTGCCGACATTGAGGGCAAAATGGTAAATCACAAAAAATTATTTCTTAAAAGTGGCTTTCCTTCTCTTTTTTGTTTTAACATTTTTGTCACTCTTTGACAGAGGAGAAGTTAGGCGGGGTCCACTTTAAATATAAAAATTTAATTTAAAAAATTTAATTATTTGAATTTAGTAAGTATATAAATAAATTATTTTTATTTTTAAAAAATAAACGTGTACAATTTAACACCAATCGAACGGGTGTGGTTTTTCTCGTCAAAATCGTCACGTTTGACCGTGGCTCCGTTTAAAATAATTGTTTGTGTATTATTTTTGAATTATTTTTGTTCTTTGTAAAGTTATTTTATTTTTAGTTAAAATATCACATTTTTCGATTTTGAAAATAGTCAAGAAAGTAAATTTTTTGATCAAAATATAAAAATAATTTATAAAAAACAAAAATAAATCAATAAATTAAAATTTATATTATTTATTATTTATTTTTAATAAGTTTTTTTATCTTTCAACCAAATTATTTTACTTTTTATATTCATCCCATTAAGATGAATTTAAAAAGTTAAAATTTTTATTTAAAATTTTTAAAAAAAAACCTAAAAGACAAAAAAGGCAAAAATTACCAAATTTAACCCAAGTAGGACCTACCCCTACGTATATTCGCTTGTTCACGCTGTTCTTACATGGTAGTTAATTATGCAATCTTTAATTTGCCGAACACACAACAAACGAATACGTTTTATTCGACAATCAATATGCGAGGTAATAGATTATTCTCATTTTAATTCTTATAACTATTTTAGTAATTGATTAGTCCAGTGAAAAATATGATGACTATTGATAGATTGACGACTAATTATTTTATATGTCTGTAAAATTAGTAAACAACGCAAGTTAAGTTATACGCATTCAATTATTAAATTTTTTACAATTAAACAAATAGGCTTAAACAACTTATTAATGTAATTAATTATATTTAATTAATTTTTTATTTATATAAATAATAAGTACGATAAAAATAATAAAATAAACTATTTAAATCAACTAAATAGTGATATATATATATATATATATATATATATATATCATATAATTAGGGTTTTTATTTTCCTTTAACAAAGCTTATGAATGGTGGGGGGAGTGCTGCCAAGTTCCAACAGCGATTTCCCGCCACTTGTTCATTTGAAACAATCCGCGAAGATGAATCCTCCCTACCAACGCTCCTCGTTTGGCAATTCTTTATTTTATTTCCTTAAATTTCTGTTACTGTCGCGATTGTTTCCAAAACACAATCGCAACCTGTTCTTAGGTTGTAAATTCGTGTGTATATATGTATATATGTATACATGTGTGTGTATATATATATATGTGTGTGTATTTATATCTGTATTTCCATGTATAGAAGTGAAAATTGAGATCGGCGAGTGAGATGGCGGTGAAACAATGTGCGGTGGATGGGGCAGCCTCGGAAGGGCAAGTAAATCCAGGTAAGATTTTTGTTGGTGGTGGTGGTGATGCGGATTGTTTGGCATCATTTATTGATTGTATGTGCATTTTCTCTCACTATATCTAACAACGCGTGTATAGACAGATTCCGTTTTAGAGAGAGAGAGAGTGAGAGGACGAGCTGTATATAAACAACACATGATAATCAGTTCAGAGTGTGACTTAGCTATTGAATTGCTTGGAAAGATATATACATATATAAATACATATACAGAGAGAGAGAGAGAGAGAGAGAGAGAGAGAGAGAGAGAGAGAGAGAGAGAGAGAGAGAGAGAGAGAGAGAGAGAGAGTATCCTGGAACAAAGAGAAGGTGTAGTAGGTTCTTTTGTTGTTGTTTTTTTTTTCTTTGAAATTTTAAATTTGTTGTTTTTCATATATTAAGAACTATGATCTTCATTTAATTGAAATAAAAAAAGGTTTCTCCATCTCCTATGTTTTCATATGCAGGTTTCTTGTTTGATCAGAGAAAGGGAAAGTGTTTCACCCACATGCACATATATATATGTGTGCGCGCGCGCGTACATATATAGATAGATAGATATATGTACTATGTAGACAGACCAAAGCAAGAGGGTAAGGGTACGCTCAACATTTTTATTCACCAAGTTGGATGATCCATTTAGAACTTGATCTGCTTTGCAAACCACCACCGTCGACAAGTCTTTTTCGTAATGCACTAGCCACCTAGAAGGATTTGAATTCTTTGATCATTAGGAAAGCTACAATTCATTCAATTGGGAGAGATCGAGGATTGATCCGAGAGCATTAGACTAGCTTATCTAAGTTAGATGAAGAGTATCAGTCTAGAAATGGTTGATAAATCTGATCACGGAAAAGAAACACGTGCATGGGGAGAGAGATATATGCAATGAGAAGTGTTTCATCATTCCATAAAAGGGTGAAAGATCAAGTTGTGTTTATAGATAGAGAGAGAGGGTTTGCGTGAATAGAGTCTAGAGTGGGAGAGAGTTTCCTGGTACAAAAGCTTTTCATCTTTATCACCTTTTTTCTTTCTTTATACTTGCAAACCACCCACCACCCCCCCCCCCCCAAAAAAAATGAATAAAATGAAGAACCAGTTTCCGCATTAATTGAACTGAAAATTTGTTCAGCTCCTGTACTCCACACACATTTTTCTTATGTGATCATAGAAGTATTTGAAACATATGCATATATACACGCGCATCTACATGTGCATGCGTGGAGAGATAATCACTCTCGACTCTTGAGAATGATCAAAAGATCACATCACACAAAAGAAACACATTTACAGGTAGAGATGTGCATGTAATTAAAAGTGGTTCATCATTCCATATATGGTTGAAAGATAAGATGTGGGGGGGAGAGAGAAGAGAGGTGGGACGAGGTTTTCATTTATCCCTAATGATCTAATCTGTATCAACTATTAATACACGCAGACACAAAAAGGCAAGAGTTCTTGATAAGCAGGTATACCTTTTCTTGTTCTAGCTTCACAAAACAGAAGTTAGGGCTTGGCTATCGACTTAACTATAAATGAAGTTGCTTGTACGCTTTCATTGCATATATATGCATATTTCCTATTCTTTTTGGCCATGAATGACAAAATGCGATTATATTTGTCTACTTAATAATTTGTATTGTACTGTTTTTATTTACTGATTTTTCTCCTTTGACATACATGCACATTCATATATAGAACACACATTTGCATCCATACATATATTTTTGTGTGTGCACAGCTTGGAAATGTATATTTTATCTAGTAAAAAACTGATGTTCTGGAATCATTAGAACAAAATTTTGATGTTTAATGATCTTCTTAAACAAATGTTGTTGATATGCTTTCATAATTTTTACCTAACATGCTTTTTTTCCTGTTTGTAAATCTTAAACTGTGTCCTATACCTCTGTTCTCAATATTTTCTGTGTGACGTCTGAAGATTATGGAGTTTGAATGTGTTCTTCTCCTTCTCTAGTTTCCCCCCCCCCTCCCCCCGCATATTTCTTTGTTGGATCTACTGAAGTAAAAAGTTCGCATAGTTTATCACAAGATACTGATAACATTCTGGAAACTCATAGTAATTGAGGAAAATAAGTAATTTTATTCTATAGTTTGAATAAAAACTCGTCTTAAAATATTTGGATGGTTAACCATCCACCATATAGGGCTTTACTTGTAGTGTTATGCTTACATTTTTTGGTTTCGCATTTGGATCTGCAAAGGCAATCACTCGGTTGTTCAAGAATTCCTTATTCAACTACCAATACAGAAGACACTGCCAAAGTGTCCCACGCCAAAGGTTCTAAAAGGAAAGTCTATGCCAGTACCACCAGTACGGTAGTTGCATAAAAGAAGGATGAAGTTTTTGAGATACTACTTCTTAGGGCTACCTTCTCCTTGTTAGTGCAGTTCCAATATGCATTCAGCACAAAATGATGGGCCTTTTCGTTTTGTTTGGGGGGGG
>JAOTRH010092148.1:0-16475 GCA_034768845.1 Heliamphora exappendiculata
GAGAGAGAGAGAGAGAGAGAGAGAGAGAGAGAGAGAGAGAGAGGGGGTCGGTCGGGGTCGGTCGGGGTCGGTCGGCACTACGCCGGAGAGAGAGAGAGAGAGAGGGGGTCGGTCGGCACTACGCCGACGTAAGGGTAAGCAGGTTGAGGCAAATGCGCGATTGTCACCACCCCGTTGTTCCCATCCGACGAGAGCTTCCAACGGCCTATAGACCAATGGTATTGTAAGGGTTAATATGCTAAAAATCATGGTTTTAGCATTTAATTTAATTTTAATAAATTTAATTTTTTATTTTATAAGAATTTTTATGAGTAATGCATGTGTATAATTTCTTTAATGTTATACATGAATATCTGATCTTTTGTATAGTATTTAATCTTGTGTGTAGAGTATGGCTTACACACAGAAGATCAGATTTTAAGTTCTTACAGAATATAAGTTTTATGTTCACAGTTTAGATAAAAATTGTCACGCCCCAATCTCAGGGTCACGTGAAACATCCAGCCCGAGAATACATTCTCAAAATAAACCATACATGCATGGTATATAAATGCCAAACAGCTTACATTATACGGCCCCAACGCCGAAAAACATGTTACAGCATACATATAACACAAAGAACAAAAAGGAAGGCTATAACTCTTCTGCCTCCCCAGCAGCCTCCGAATCAACCTGTGTGACCGGTACCTGACAACATTTTATCCCACACCGTGAGCCAAGGCTTAGTAGAAACTAGATAAGCATGCAATATAAACAAAATATGCTAGGAAATCAAAGAGCAGTTTTTGACTCTCTTTTAAGCCATTAAAAGAGTTTGAAATAGTTTTAGATTACGACTCAGAGCCAGAAAACACTTTTCACATGCAATGGAAAAGCGAGGATAACAACCATTTTTCAACTCATCAGAGTCTTGAAAACGATTCTAGTATTACGACTCTCGTAGGCCGATAATACAACTTTAAAAAAATTGGTGTATCCGTCCCAAAATGCAATACATGCAATCCATGAATTTTCTCAGACTTTCATCGAATGATCACCGCCCCAACTAATGCATCTTCTCAGACTTTAATCGAAGGACTACCGCAGCCCCAATCGCATACACACCGGCTTTCACAGCCTACCTCATACACCGGCTTCGCAGCCTACCTCATACACCCACGCATGCACACGTGCATCATCAACCAGGATTTACATCTACTGGATCACAGATTCATCTAATCAATTTCATACACATATGCAAATCTAAACCAGAATTTAACGCATATAACTATGTATCAACACGACGTTCCACAAATCACGTCACATGCCTATAAAACTATAGGTTTTAAAGCATAAACCACGTTACACATAACGGTATCAAAGCCATGTAATTCACTTACATAATCTATACATAAATAAAACAAAGTTATAAACGCGCATAACCAGTTATAAACTCACACAGTCATATATAACTTCACATCATGACGCCACCTGTCACATAACCCATCACGACATCACATGCCATATATTCGTCATCCGCTCACCCGAACGACCCATCCACTCACCGGGACAACCAACAACGCAAAAAATCCAAAATCAAAACCTAACTCGGAGGCCAACACCGCTCCAACGATCCCCGACCGACATAGCACACTGCCACAACCCCGCGTGCAACGATACACTAACCACCACGCACATAACCGTGTACCACAAACCGCATCTAACCATGCACATCATACACCCAACACAGATTCACGACGCCCACATGCGTCCAACACAAACCCCCAATGCCCACACGCGCCCAACACAATCAACAAATCTACAGAACACGACCTAACCAAAGGCCAACATAAACCTCCCACAAAACGGTTCTCACCAAAACCCCATCTCTAGAAAGAACACCGAACCCAACACGTCCCGCACCCAATGATACACCAACACCCCGCATGAAATGACCAACACCCTCTCCGTGACTTCAATTGAGGGGACCCCATAATCCAATCAACTAAAAATCACTAGAGGAGAGCAGTCGATTAAGCCCCACAACCCAATTGACCGAGAGGCCACCACACGACTCCCGAAGCCATCACACAACTAACTGAACCCCAAAAATAATCCATAGGTATTTGAATCGACTAATTCTCATAAATTAATCAATTGAATACCATAGGACGCCAATTGAAAATCAAAGAACCAACCACCAAACCACAAAACACCAACAAACTCCCACAGTCCTAACACGACCAAAACAGACTCACACACGTCCAACACGGCAAACACGAACCCACACACGCCCACCGCGGTCAACACAAACTCCCACACACCCAACACGGCCAACCAAGATGAAAAGCAACCTTTTTCCAAACATTCGGCCAAAAACGGGTGAAAACGATTTAGAAATCTTGATATACCTTCACTCTTTTAATCATAACTTTTTCTACGAAAAGAATTTTAAAGTGAGAGATGTGTCATTGGAAAGAAGATTTTTCGGGCTTCAATTTGAGCACAAGAACAACCCCATTCTAAGTCCGGATGAGGGAGATACATTGATTTTTAAAAAGAATATTTTTTTGAAATCGACCAGACCGATCGATCGGTTAAAAGACCAATCGATCTGTCACACACCAGTCTCTGTTTCTTGGAAAACTGAACAAAATTTTCAACCCCAAAACATGTATAAACCCTAAATCAAAGCCTTTAAACACCATATATGATACCCACATGCATACCCTAGCCTAAGACTAACTCAAGCCTCGAAAGGAACCCTCAACACCCGATTCCATCCAACCGAAAATGACGAACAACGGGTTTTAAACCCAAAAACTCAACTTTTATAGAAAATCAGATCTACAACAATCCGACCGTTAAAAATACACCCAATTACACATAGCACCCTTATAAAACATACAGGTCTAGAATCCTATCTCGGTGAGTTAAAAATTCGATGCCTCGAATCACGTGCAAAATCGAGCTTCACCGAAATAAAATTCTGTCTGGATGGTTGCGTAGCCCACCGTGCCAAAAGTAAGGATCCGCTATTGGATCGTTGAAAATCGAGCCCCCGAGAACTTAGAGAGAAGGTAGAGAGAATATGGAAAAACTTAGGAGTTAAGTTTTAAAAATATCTTTTGAAAATATCTAACTCTAAATATTTATAGGCCTCTAAAATATCTTTTTTTTTAATTTTTGAAATTCACACCGTAATACCCCACGGCCCTCAGAACCTTCCCCACATGCATCTCTACCCTCAAACATGCATCAAAAACATATAAAACATGCTGCAACGAAAGCGCATAACGCGCATCCAAAAACGCCGAAAAAAGAAAACGAGTCAGGGTCTCACAGAAATAGACATACTATCGGTACGACTGTAGCACAGAGTTTTAGTAGGTCTGTCTTAATTACGGGGAACAGATAATAGCGTCGTCTATTGTTCTGACCCTCTGTGCTAGTACGCTTTGTGTGTATTGAACGGGACACAGTTGAATAATTAATTTTATACTAGCTATATAAATTAATTCACACCCTAAGATTATTATAAATAGTGCTTATGATCTTAATCGTGAAATAATTATTGATTTCTATATATTTAATATTCGTTGTTTCGATTCATTAGAGAGTGCGATCTTATATGAGTCTATATTCTTAGTGAGTTGGATAGAGGTACTATTTATATAGTGAATATTAATTATTAACAAAATTCACGTCCTGACTGATTGGGATTGACGATACCCCTTAAGGAAGCTTATAAGTTTTGACATGGCCCAACCCTATAGATGGATTTGATTATCCGACGGTCAAATAAGTTAAGCGGAAGGACTTAAGGAATATCAAGATACCGATTAAATTAAATTGTCAATAATTAAATTTAATTTATGGGTATTGAGAGTCTTAATGTAGAGAGAAATGATAAGCATTTAATAACAGGAGCTTAATATGAGAAGGTCTTGAGATTATGGGTTAGAGTGTAATTATAGTTCTTTAATGGTGTAAACTGTAATTCAGTATTTTATGAAAATTACAGAAATTGCTGCTAATTTTTTATAACTGCAGATACCGTTACGAGATTTGCTTAATTGCAGAAATTGCTTATGGGTGTCTAGGTTTTACTGAAAATCTTACTTATAATTACTCCACAAGCCCCTGCTGTAACCTTGTAAATATGCGAGTAGACTAAACCAGTTTCACAACTTGTTTTTCAAAACTAAAGTTGTCCAGGTTCTACCGGTACGAATACTTGATAGATTGTAACCTACCCTACATTCAAGAATTGCATAAGAAAATACAGTAGAAAATCTGATAAGAGTTTTAACTCGGATTCAAATCGTACTTGAAGATTCGACAGATAAAAAGGTATTCTTCTAAAATTAACGGTAGTTGTACGGGTTTTATTTTAATCGTTCGTCATCAAAAATTTTATCTGAAGCCCGTTTCGGCGTTTACCCATTCAGTTAATTTTTTTAAAAAATTGCTTACAAAAATAAAAATTTTGGCATTTTTGCCTCCAACAGGTATCCCAATCGGCGACTATGAGAGAGAGCGAGAAGAATTGCGTGATGGCACGAGAGAAATTAAGATAAGGCCGAGATGTTGCAGTGCAGCGACAATTACCAGCAAAAGAGCGATGAATCAGTGTGACACCTGATGGCGATATCCTTGAGAAAGAGACACTAAGATGCATCCCTTCTTGTCGAAATTGCGATGGGAAGGTAGAGGACCAACTATGGTGATGATGATGAACGATGATGTTTTTGTTGGATTCAAGCAAATAAGTTTTTTAATTTTTTAAAATATATTTTTAAAAACACATTTTTTTTGTTACACCATTGGAGCATATATATGCTACTAACTTAACAACAACACAACACACAAAATTAGGTTCCACTTTTTACACTTTTTTGTCATTATTGGAGATGGCCTTAATAAAGAATCAAGATGGCTGCCTATAAGGAAAATTATAAGGACACAAACAAGTCCTGTTTGGATTAATTTGTATGTTTTTATGCTATTTTTAGGACTATTGTCGTCTATTGATTAAATTTTTTATTTTCTTGATTATCTCAACAAAAAAACTAAAAAAAGTATAATGCCCGGTAAGATCTATAAGGCTCCAATTTAAGGGATTTTGATGTCTCAATTTGAGAGGGAAAAATCTTTATGGAAAGCTATCAACGAGATTTATAAGATTGATGCCTCTTTAATTTGTTTTGATCTTGTTTTAGGCAATTAAGTTTTAATTTGTCTTAATTTGGTTTCATCTAAAGATAGTGTTTATTAGGTGAAGACAGGCTACTGGGTGGCAAGAGAAATAGAAAACGAGAAAGATCTCATGATTACCAAGGCGGGCCCAAGTCTACTTTCAAAGACTAGCTGATGGCCTAAGATGTGGAATCTCCAAGTTCCATCAAAAATTAGAATCTCCATTTAGCGTGCATGCCTCCGAACTCTACCAACAACCACGAGACTGGCAAGCAAAAATGTACCAATCCAAACAACATGCAGATGTTGTGGAGAAGCAAATGAAACAATTGAACATGTGTTGATGACTTGTGAAAAGGCTAATGAGACATGAAACGAAGCCAAATTGAATCATCTTCTAGATCTTCGAATGGGTATATTCTCTGATTTGGTACGTGTAATAATCCTTACACAAAGTAAAGAGGTAACCGACTGGTTTGTGGTCATCGTTTGGACAATCTGGAATGAAAGAAACTCCATTCTTTTTATTTTCTCGGGTAATACTGCACGGACAGGACTAAAGATTGCACGAGAAAAAAAAATGTTATCTCAATATCTTGGAGAAAATGCCAAAGATTTCAATAAGAAAATTGCTTCAACTAGTAAAACCACTTTGAATTGGATCCCACTTGGTCAAGGAATTTACAAAATAAATGTGGATGGTGTGTGATACGAAGAAAAGGGAAGCAGGCCTAGGAGTTGTCATAAGAGATTGGAAAGGTAGATTTATGGCTGGCTATTCACAAAGACTACACGGTTGGAGCTCACTAGAGGTCACTGAAGTTCTTACTATCCTTCATTGAATGAGAAGTTGGGATTTTAGGCACAAATTCCTTAACATAGCTCAAAAAAAATTATGACTACAATTCACACAAAGTAAGAAAAGAATAAGAACACCCACAAGAACACGAGAATTTACGTTGTTCGGCTGTTTACCTACCTTCACGAGAGAGAAGAAACAATCCACTGTTAAACAATAAGGAATACAAGATTCATTATCTCAACCTCACAATCACTTTAGCCTCAAACTGAGCCTATCTCTGTCTCCATATACTCTCTCTAACCTTTGAACTAAGTTTCTTTAGAGTAATGGACATTCTTAGGTTTCTAGAACATAAATCCCTTTATATATAACCCCTAAAAAAATTCTAAAAAACACTTCAGAACATCGCGGTGGCGCTTAAGCACCCCGCGAGCGCGTACTAGCTCCATACCCGGTGCTCAAGTGCCCAGCTCATGCACAGTTCTGATCTCTCAACGCTCAAGCACCCCGTGAGCGCCTTGCTAGTGCCCCATTTTGGACCTTTGGTGCTCAAGTGCCCCGCGAGCGCCATCTAGCTCTGGCTTCTAATTTTCTTGAGAAATTCAAATCACAAACCCAATAATCTCCACCTTGACTTGAATTTCTCAACCATCTTGAAGAATTGTCCGTGTCGCCCGACCTGCACCCCTTTCACGGGTATGGGTGCTCCACCCCCACTGAATTCTCAACCTGAATAGACTTGGACTAAATCTAAACCAGAATTGAATTTGACCCTTTTGTAATCAACAGGCTTCTCATCTTTGGACAATCTTTTAAACTCTAATTTTTTAGTCTTCTGTGAAGAATGCACCTTCTCTGACACAACTAATAGCCCCTAAACTATTCTTATGATGCCTGTAGCTTTCTTATAAGATGAAGGTTCTCCACTTGACTATTCGTCTTACTGTTAACTTGAACCACCATCACTCATTTTTCTGGGTGTGCTTTTCTGATTGAGCTCCACTTTGATTGATGTCGTGTTCTTCTGACTTTCTGACATACTCTACTTGTCAACCTAACCAAGCCCCAAATGTCTGTGTCTCGTGCCGTCCTTACTAGAATCAGTCTGTGTGATAGTGGTAACTCCACCTTTCACCGTGTCTCCTACCAATCTGTAAAGACCATCTACTTTCTGCCCTTTCATGACAACTGAAGATCCTTTATTGATCTTCATTACTCCACCATTTGTTGTGAACCCATAACCTAGAGAATCTAATATTTCCAAGGAAACCAATTTTTTTCAACCCCAGAACATCTCTGGCATTTCCCAAAGTCCTTACAACCTTGTCAAATATCCTGGTCTTCACTATATTCTTTTCAATGGCCTAGTATACTGTGTCATTCCCTATTAGAACTGTACCTCTGTTGCAAGGCTTATACTTATCAAACTGTGATGCTGGAATTTTAGGGTTTTTGATGTTCAAAAATAAGAGAATTCAAAAGTTATTTGAAAAATATTTTAACATCTTAAAAATCGGATTTTGAAAATTCTTTTTTGTTAAAAATAATCACCACTTGATTTATGAGAAAAATCAAGAAAAATAAAAATAGCTACTGATCTTTAAACGTTAACTAGAGAAAAATGGTTCGGGGCTAAGGTACGAATCGGATAAGGTGTTAGGCACCCCGTTCGCCCAACCTTGAGATTGATCTCTACTAATCATCATTGGTTCTTAATTAAATTTTTTAAATGCATGCAAATACAAAAAACAGAGGTAAAAAGAGAACATCCAAAATCAAATACAAAAAATACATAGCAAATGTATATAGAACGGCAAAACAAAGAAAATAAAAAAAAATCTTAAATCTTACGACATGCAATTTCTAACTAAAGAGTACATGGAGGAAACCCACATGGCATGATTCAAATAAAAAAATAAAAAATATGCTAAAAGTCACTAAAATCACATAAACATGAATTACTAACAATATAATCTAAATTATTCTAAACATGATTTTAAAGCATATTTTAAAATTAATATACTAAATATGCACATTATCAAATAATCTAAAAGTATATTAACATGATTAATTTCTATTAAAGAGAAATGGTAAACTAACATAAAAAGGTATATAGAAATTGTATATTAAAACTTGATAATAAAGAAAACATATAAATTAACAACAAGAGTTTTATAAGAGAAATTTATTAAAGAAAATTAAACCAAAAATAAAAAAAAATTAGAAGAGAAAGAAAAAGAAAAATTAAGAAATTAGAATTATAACAAAAAGAAATAAACTTACTTGTTATCATGAATTTTGTGGGTTTTATATAAAAAACTAAGCAAATAAAGGAAAAGTAAAATAAAAATTATAGAAGGAGAGAGAATTCTGGCATTAGTAGATGTTGAATAAAAGAAAAGAAAAAGAAATACTATTTAAAAGAGAAAATTAAAATAACATTAAAAGAGAAAATTAAACTAACATTAAAAGATTTTATGCATAAAATAAAAAAAATATTATTAAAAGATTTAAACTAAATATAATATATTTAAAACAACAATTAAGCAACTAATTAATTAGAAAATATGGATGTAGTATTGACAACTACATCAATATGAATTAAGTGCATTAATTATGATAATAACAACACCAAAAATTATAATTGTCAAATCTGTTAGCACTATGTTAATGAATTAATGAAAAGTGACAATGCGCTAAGTATAAAATAGAGATAAAATAACAACTAAGAAATTCATAAGAAGTAGCCTAACTACATTTAAGCAACTATACACATTTAACAACAAACTACATAAATTTCAAGCTTGTAATTCCATAAACAAAATAGAAAACTAAATCGACTATAAATGAAACATGAGAATTTGAAATTAAAGCTAACTCGGCCACTCCAAAGGGTAGAAGATGGAGAAAGAAAGACTGGGAATTCAAAAAGAATACTTGGATTGCTAGTGAATCCTAGAGTTGGGGAATGGTGATCGGCAATCTAATCCTCAAGTGATGATCCAATCCAAGTTAGGGTTTTAGTATCGGTGATCAATTCGTCGGTGCTTCGGTAGAGTTTCAGCGTCGAGACTTGTACTCTCTCGGTACTTCGACAGAGTCTCTCTTACCAAAATTCTTTCTTGAAAATGTACCAGGGGGTATGGTATTTATAGAACTCTTCAACCAATAAAATGCTGGCACGTTTTAGGGCACGTTAGGTCATTTAGAGTTGGCGGTCGCCGAGATCAAAAACGGTGGTCGCCACAAAAATTAAGCTTCCAAGAGTTTTTTATAGCGGTCGCCACAATGAAGTTGGCGACCCCATGGTTTGATTATGGCGGTTGCTGCTTTTGGCTAGGGTTTTTAAGAGTTTCTTGTGTAGGTTGCCACAATGAATATGGCAACCCCAAGGTTCCAATCATAGCGGTTCAAAATTTTAAAGTTGACGGCTCAAAGCGATTGCACTTGTTTTGAAGGTTGATCTTCAAATACTGAGCTTGGATCATTTTTTGAGGATCATACTGAAGCACCATTCCACTTGTTTTCATAATCAGATTCATCTGGATCAACCTAAGCATAGACGGGGTCAAATTAGGGTGTTTACAGTTGCCCTTCTTTGAAATAACTTGCATAGCAACGCGTGATGCAAGTTATATCAAATATCTAGAGACAGCATCCATTTGATCGAGCCGTCAATCTTAGGTCGCAAACACACAAACATACATAAGATGTTTGTCGTACTCGAATATCCATCAAGCTGCCTACGTACCTCTTTGCTAGGGATCAGACTAAAACGTAGTTCTTGAGGGAAATGCATAGATACAAGATACTAAACATGATGCAAATGCAAATGATAATATGATGCAAAAACCGGTATGATCAAATAAAACCCTTAAAGATCAAGTCAAAATCTAAAGGGAGCACAAACAAACAAGTCAAAGATCGAGTAAAGATCTAAGAACTCGGTTGAGGATAAAATAATTAAAAGGATCGAGTCAAAACCTAAAAACTCGGGATGAAAGCGGGATAAAAGTAATTAAAAAGCTGAGTCAAGACTTTAAAAATAAAATTATTGGGAAAAAATCCCAAATTAATAGGCCGAGTCAAAACCTAAAAACTCGGAACGAAAGCGAGATAAAAGTAATTAAAAAGTCGAGTCAAAACATTAAAATTAAATTTATCGGGAGAACACCACAAAAAGCACAACAAGTGAAAAACACACAAGACTTAAAAATTATTTTTGAAAAACACACACAAGGCTTAAAAATTATTTTTTGAAAAATACACACCACACAAAATATTTAAAACAAAACACACAATAAAAGCACACACAAAAATACAATAATAAACCCAAAAAATAACACATAATAATAAAATAAAACACATACCCATAATAAAAACCCACACAAAAATAAGAACCAAAATAAAACACACAAAGATAAGAAACAAAACAAAACACACTAAACACACAAAAATAAAACACACCCACACAAAACAAACAAAATAAAACCCTAAACAGCCCCCTCAAAGCTCCAAAACGCCATGATGGTCCACTGACACGTAAAGTTGGCGATTGCCAGACCCAAGCCCCAAGAACATGACATGACCGTTGACATCTTGGCTGTCACTGAGCCAAAACCCCTATGACAAGGCGGTCACGGCAATAAAACCCCTCAGATATGGCAGTTGCCACACATAAAACCCTTCTAACTTCGCGGTCGTTATGTGACGTTTGAAAAACCTGGCGATCGCTGACAGGTAATGTGGCGACCGCCACCTCTAGATGCGTCTAAGGCCACCAAGGGCACGCGGGTTGGCTCATTCTTGCATTCTCACTTCTCTCTCTAGCTCCTCTGTGGGTGAGAGCTCTACTATGGGGACCCTTGGGGGTATGAATGCCAGTTTTCTTGCCAACGGGGTCACCACCACTTAGCCCTCTGCTGTACTAGGTGCGATGGACGCCTTTGCTCTTGAGACCGAGATGGCCGACTTCCTTGATCCTTATGCTAGAGAGGGTCATCCCGCGCCTTTTGACCCACACACGTGTGCCCTGGCATCCCACCGCTTGGGTTCAGGTGGGATGAGGTGCTACGAGCTGCCTACTGATGTCTTCGTTGCTAACGTTCTCCTTTAAAAGACGAACCAGTATAACTCTCGCCAACACCCTTCGGTAGGTTCTCCGGTCTCTTCATTTCAGTTATGAAAGCATGTTTACCATTATGCCTCAAACATAGATGCATGTTTAAGATCCCCCTATAACACGTTATGATATAGTGCAGTATTGATATATGTGGTAACTGTGTGCAATGCTTGAGATCCGGATATATAAAACATGTAATCACATTTAAAGAACAAAATTGGGCATTGAACTGAAGATCTAGTTTTAGATATCCGTGTAAAGGAGATTAATAGTAAAGACATTAGGGTTAGGGTTTACATGCAAACAATAAAGATGGGTGGTTAATCATTTTCATTTTTAGGGCAAAACATAAAAATTTAGGGGATTGATTTTTTTTTTTTATTTTTGTCATTTTTATTTTTGGGACAAAACATCAAAATTTAAGGGGGAAATTCTTTCTTTTTTAGAAAATTACAAAAACACCGAGGGCCATTGTTTATTTTATTTGGAAAAATCTAAGAGGTGGTATATTTTTTTAGAAAAACACAAAATCACCAAGGGTCATTTTTTTCCAAAAATCCTAAAAATTTAGAAATTTTTTTTTAAAAGTCCTAAAAATCTAGGAAAAATTTTGTTTATTATTATTATTTTTTATTTTTATTTTTTTTGGAAAAAAACGAAAGGGGGCATTATTATAAAATTGAAAGAGGGATAATTTATAGATTTACTTGGCATACCAGAGTTTAGGATGCCTAGTCTTCTACTAGGGCGTGCAAAAATCAAAGGATCGTCACTCACACACGAACCTAGGGTTGAGAGATTTGCCTAACGCATCAGGGCTTAAAATACCTGGTCTTCTACTAGGGAGTGCAAAGCCAAAGGATTGTCACACACACACGAACCTAGGGTTGAGAGATTTTCCTGGCGCACTAAGACTTAGAGTGCCTAGTCTTTTAGGGCTTGAAAGATTTTCTTGGTGCACCAAGACTTAGGGTGCCTAGTCTTCTAGGGCTTGAAAGATTTTCCTAGCGCACCAGGGCTTAGGGTGCGTTGTCTTATAGGGCTTGAAAGAACCGAATGGTGGTCACTCACATACGAACCTAGGATTTTTATTGCTTTCAGTTACTTTTTGCATATCACTTGTTTTGACTGCTTTTATATATTATGCTCATCTTCTTCTTTTCAGGCTGGCCAGTATGTCTGGAGCTTTGGCGGCTCCACCTCGGTCAAGGTGTTAGAGTGGTATGATGCCCTCTCCGCTCCAAGCCGAGCTCTTGTCGATGCCTCTAGCTTTGCTCGATTCATTCCCCTTCTGGGTAGGACGAGGAGAGACTGGGTTTGACTCACAGCCTTGGCTGAAAGGGGGTGGGATACCACCAACACCTTTTACTTTACCACGTTCGAGGCTACTCTAATGCCTTTGGACTTTTCATTGATTACCGACATCAAAGTCGGAGGTGCCCCTATTCCTTTCGATCCATTCATTGCTCGCTCAGCTAATGCCCTGACTTACCTACTTGGCCCTGCTCCAATTTAGATGGACAGAGACAGAGTCAGGTATACCAAGTTTTTTAACCGTTTTCGTCACCTTCCCTGTTCAAAGCGCCGCCACTTCGAGTGGGTTACCTACGGCTTTCTCTTCTACATGTTCGGTACCTTCTTGTTCTCAAACAAGGAGAATACCGTTCATCTGCATTATCTCGGCGCGCTCGCCCATTTTGACCGCATTGCCACGTGTGACTGGGGAAGAGCTGCACTCGCCACACTTTATGGCTCGATGAGGGCCTTGACCCGATTCCCCCAAGAGCTCAGCATCGGGGGATACTGGGGGGTCTAAGAGGTATGCTTTAGTTTCTGTACTGTTATTCATTCATTTCGTCTGTTATATGTTATCTGCTTGCTGACATCTTTTCTTTACAACTCTGGACGTATGAGTTCCTCTAGTTTCATGTCCTGGTGAACTCCTCTGCAGACCCTCTAGTTATTCCTCGCGCAGCTTAGTGGGCCTGAGGTTTGAAAGGGAAGAAGGCTAGGGGAAGAAAATTGACAGATTTTGGGCTTCTTTAGATCAGCTGACCCCTGATCAGGTACCATTTTTTACTGTTTACTAAACTGTACATTGTTCTTTGTATCATACTGTTCACAGCATTGACTACTACTCTCTGCACTACATTGTACACTGAACACTAAACTATTCACTGTTCACTACACTGATTACTGTACTACACTGTATTGCTCACGGCTTACTGTACTATACAATGAATTTCTGCAGCTGCACTGGGATGTCTGGCATAGGGTGGAGAATCGAGCTGGCGAGGACCTAATGCGTAGCCGGGATGCCACCTCGATGCGAATTCTGCCGGAGGGCCCCTTTTGCCGCGAGTACTACTTAGGAGAGAGGGTGGTCCACCAGTCACTCAGCTTCGGTCATTTTTGAATTCTAGCTACTTCACCAGCCCGCATGCACCGGACGGACCACATAAGCATAGTCGACATTTTAATAGAGATGATGGGGATCCATACCTCAGAGCTGCTCAGACAGGAGGGGGATTATACAGCTTGGGCTCGGGAACATCTTTTAGGACCATTAGGTCCCGGCCCTGCTGTACCTGGTGGTAGGAGGAGGAGACGGGCACCAGAGGCTGCTGATGCTGGTGCTAGAGCTGCAGTTGAAGTTGATGCTGCTGCTTCTGGAGCTGCTTGAGGACCTGTTGGAGCTAGAGCTGGAGCAGGAGGGGCAATGGGTCCTAATATCCCATGGGATATTCACACTGTGGCATATGGCCTCCCTTTCTCCCTTTCGGTCCCAGTTCCAATCCCAGTCCTACAGACCTCCGAGTTTAGGGCTGAAATTGGCCAGGTCTGTCCTTTACTCTTACTCCTTTCTTTTAGTTACTGCTTTACTTGTCTAGCTTGCTTGAACTGCCCCTTATTTTTTTCTTCTGCAGATTAATCAGGCGTGGCTGAATTGTGTGATGCTGATGCTTACGGGTCAGAGAGCACTGATTCGTCAACTGGATACCACAATTCGAGCAGCTGGCATTATTTTTAATCAAGTGGCCATATTGAGTACCTTATAGCCCTTTTAACTTTTTTGCACTTTTTTATATTTTGTTCGGATTCTTACTTCCTTTTTGACAGCCTCTAGTACCAGCTGCCAGCATAGTACAACCACAGGCTCTAGTTCAGCCTCTTGCTCCGATCCCAGCTCCAGCTCAAGGCCATGGATCCCGTGCTTCCTCCTCCAGAGCTCACTCTAGAGGATCCATCTCTTCTGCCAGGAGCCGCTCAAGAGTAGTGTCCTCCTCTTCAGACGGTGGAGATGGTAGTGCTGACTTGGAGATGCTCATTGAGGACGTCAATTCTGATGAGGCTGGTCCTTCTTTTTGTTGGGTCTGCTAGAGGTGATGAGAGATATTGAGAGAGATCCCCCTTCATGAGACATTCAGATACATTTATTTCTGATACATTTGGTTTTATGGGCTTGCGTGCCCCAGTTTCCACATACATCTTGATACGTTCATTTTCATACATTTGGTTTTTATGGGCCTACGTGCCCCAGTTTCACTGATTCTTGGGCCTAGGTGCCACTACTTTATATGTTAACACATTTGGACCTTCGTGCCATTCACTTCATTTATATATTCATCTGCATGACTTTTCTTCATTTGCTGCTTAAAATGTTCTAGATGCCTGGTATAAGTCACAAAACTTGCACAGATTACAGAAACTGCAAACATAACATGCCGGCCACTTTTGCGCATGGAGGTCGCGATAATACATAATGGCGGTTACCACAAAATCCAAGAGACAGGTGGCATTCGCCCGGTCAACAAAGTGACATCACTGTACTGTGTTCTTTCATGATGGCGGTCCCATACTACAACATGGCGGTCGCCGCAATGATTGTACCTTTTTCTAAATTTTTGACGTCCAGCCTTTTCATGCCTTAAAAATACAGCCCTAAGGTCCCTATTTCATTTCACTTTCATCAAGATGTCTTCTTTTCAGGGTCCACTCTTTGCATGGATTGAGGAATTTTTTCCTATCAAGCGTGTTAGTTCTAGGCAACCCAAGAGGGGGGTGAATTGGGTCTTTAAAAATTAATAACAATTTTTAAATTCTTTTCAAAAAAATTTTAATATAGCAAACAAATATAGATACTGGAGGGTCTCAGAGGTATGCTTTAGTTTCTGTACTATTATTCACTCATTTCTTCTGTTATCTGTTATCTGCTTGCTGACATCTTTTCTTTACAACTCTGGACGTATGAGTTCCTCGAGCTTCATGTCCCAACGAACTCCTCTGCAGACCCTCTAGTTATTCCTCGCACAGCTCGGTGGGCCTGAGGTTTGAAGGGGAAGAAGGCAAGGGGAAGAACATTGACAGATTCTGGGCTTCTCTGGATCAGCTGACCCCTGATCAGGTACCATTTTTTACTGTTTACTATACTGTACAATGTTCTTTATATCATACTATTCACAGCATTGACTACTACTCTCTGCACTACATTGTACATTGAACACTAAACAATTCACTGTTCACTACACTGATTGCTGCACTACACTGTATTGCTCACGGCTTAGTGTACTGATCACTGCACTACACTGTACTGTACACTGAATTTTTGCAGCTGCACTGAGATGTCTGGCGTAGGGTGGAGGATCGAGTTGGCGAGGACGTAATGCGTAGCCGGGACACCACCTCGATGCGAATTCTGTTGGAGGGCCCCTTTTACCGCGAGTACTACTTAAGAGAGACGGTGGTCCACCAGTCACTCAGCTTTGGTCTTTTTCGAATTCGAGCTACTTCACCAGCCCGCATGCACCGGACGGACCACATGAGCAGAGTCGACATTTTAATAGAGAGGATGGGGACCCATGCCTCAGAGCTGCTCGGACTGGAGGGGGAATACACAGCTTGGGCTCGGGAACAACTTTTACGACGATTAGGTCCCAGCCCGGCTGCATCTGGTGGTAGGAGGAGGAGACGGGCACCAGAGGATGCTGATGCTGGTGCTAGAGCTAGAGTTGAAGTTGATGCTGCAGCTGCTAGGGGACCTGTTCGAGCGGGAGCTGGAGCGGGAGGGGCAATGGGTCCTAATATCCCATGGGATATTCACAGTGTGGCATATGGCTTCCCATTCTCCCTTCTGGTCCCAATTCCTATCCCAGTCCTACCGACCTTCGAGTTTCGGGCTGAAATTGGGTAGGTCTGTCCTTTACTCTTACTCCTTTCTTTTAGTTACTGCTTTACTTGTCTAGCTTGCTTGAACTGCCCCTTTTTTTTTCTTTTGCAGATTAATCAGGCGTGGCTGGTGTTAGGAAACAGGCAACCCAAGAGGGGGGGGAGAATTGGGTTCTTTGCTAGCTACGGATATTTAAAAAAACTTTT
>JAOTRH010092159.1:0-16475 GCA_034768845.1 Heliamphora exappendiculata
CCTTCTTTCTTTGCTTGCTTATGTGCAATCACTCCTGTTAAACTACACTGCTGTGAGGGGTTTTCTGTTCCAAGAAAGAAATCAGGAAATGCTTTTTGTTGTTTTCTGAATCCCCAGAAACATGGAACTAACTAAGGATCTTAACATGCGAGAAATCAGGAAATGTTTTTTGTTGTTTTCTTAATCCCCAGAAACCCCTTTCCTTCCTTCTTTTGTTACTTTTCCATAAATGCAATGCTTTTCTTGTGCAAATGCTTACTTCGTTTCCCTATTTAATTATGTCTTTGCAATAATAGAAAGACTTCAGAAACTAAAGGAATGCCAACAAAAGCCTCCCAGCGGTCAACTCATTTCAGAAAAGTTATTATGGAACAATTTTTTTTTTTTTTTGCCTATAGGACTGGCAATTAACATTTGTGTAAAGCAATTCATGTTGCTACTATGACTTACACATGGCTCAAAGAAAAGCGCCAATTTTTTCTTTTGCATTTGTTATCCAGGGGATTATTTTTATGGTTGAGGCGCTATCTTTGTTTACCAAATCATTGTGAGAAAACAAGGTTTTGAATAATTCTCAGATTTAAAGAAAATACCATTTCATAAGCTGCCGCTTTGCTGATCATGTTTAGTAAATGTATGAAAATCGCCTCAGCTTTCCTCCCTGATTTTCAAAGCGTGCTCAAGCTAATTTCTTCCAGTATCTCTTTTCCTGCTTTTTAATAAGATCTCTCCCACTTGCTTTTATCCAGGGGTGGGGCGGCACATGCCCCCTCTCAATTTTTCAAATTTATGTTTTTTATCTATAAAAATATTTTTATAAAAAAAAATACTTTTTGCAAAATTATGTTAGTGCCCCTCCAAAATAACGGAAGTACTTGTTTTTATTTTTTGCACAAAAAACTTGCAATCAGGAATCTTAAAATATTGTTCTTTTATAATAATTTAGTTTTGATATATATGATTTATGTGTCGAATATTTTAATTGTGCTAAAATTAGATTCCTAAATTTATTTTTATTTCTTTTTGCTAAATTTAAAGTCTTAATTTATTCTTACCAAGATGGTAGATAATCTAAAATTTTAATAATTTATTTTTTTGGATTTTGAATTTTGAATATTTCAAAGTCCAAGATTAATGATATTTTAGAAAAATTAAATACTATATAAATACTTTAAAAAATTAAAGTTAAAAATATGTCACTCTAAACAAAAGAGCTGACCACTAGTTTTAAAATAGAAGGCCCATTTAGCAACTTAGTTTTAAGTCAAATTTTTTGTTTACTTTTTTTAAGCCTGATAAGTAAAAAAAAGACTTGATTGATTAAAATGTGACTTTAAACCACCAGTACAAATACAAAATATGACTTTTTGACTATTATTTTTTAAGATTTTAAGCAAAAAGACTAAAAGTTAGGTTAAGATAGATTTAGATGAGACCAAAGTTAGCGAAAAAAAAAATTAGTGCCCCCTCTAAATTAAATTACTGAATCCGCCACTGCCTTTATCCCATCCCATATGTACTTTGGAAATAAAATTTCTTGGTACAGTTTGTTTCTTGAATTTATATTTGGAATAAAATACATTTACCTTTCCTCTTTCAGCTTCGGTGAAAACATGCATAATTCCCTAGTATGTTACTTATATTTTCTAAGTGTCAAAACTACTGATTTCTGACATAGGTGTACTTCTCAGTCTATGGGTACCTGAAAGACTTGCTCTCTTCACATGGTGGTAAAGCTTATCTCAACATTTTCATTTGTTAATTTATTTAAAACATAATAATTATGAGATAGGTCTTGGTCTGGTTGGGTTTATGAGACACCTTGTTCTTTGTCTTGCCTCTATCTTGAGCAATGAGGATATTTAACTTTTTGTGAGTTAGTTGTTTTGATTTCTTTCAACATTCATATTGTGACAATGCAGTACACAACAATGGTGAACTTACATTTGGTGCCCATATGATAGCTGCATCCGGCGCTGGGGCTGCCACAGCTATTGCAATGAATCCACTGTGGGTTGTTAAGACCAGACTCCAAGTAGGTTTGATCTTGTTATGCATTCATTTTCTCTGAAACGCATTAAAGTGATATGCAGTGAATGGCTTATTTTGCTGCATATTTGATGTTTAAACAAATATCTCTGCGTATATTCATATTGTTATGTATTTCAATATTGCAGAGTTCCATAGTTGTCATGATTTTGTTGGATAATGTTCTCCTTTTGGGAAAAAATAAAAAAATACGGTTTTGTAACCAGAATCCATAGATTGAAAATAGGATTGATTTTTGAAGAAAAAATCTGTTCAAGTGCTAGGATAGATGCAGCAGGTGGCAAATGTTTTGACCTATGTAATTAAGCCTCCTGACACATGTAAAATAAAGAGGATATGAACATAAGAATTAGTAGGGAAAATTGAATTATAAAGTTACCCATCTAAGGATTCATTTCTATTAAATACGAAGCAACAATCTATTCTACCTGATTTATAGCATGTAGAACAATTGATAGCAATAGTTGATGAGGTCTCGATGGTTATCCAATGGCCGAAGGATAGGTTACAAGATTAAGTGTATTTAGGCTTGTTTAGGTGAAATTTTGGGGGCTTAAAAAGGCACTTTTTGGGTCTTGTGAAAAATAACCTGAGAATGATAGTTGTGATAAAAAAGAAGGGGAAGTTGGTGAGATTACCCACAATAAGATTTTATTGTAATAAGTCGGAGCATTTTTTTTTCTTCTTCATGCAATAAGTCTAAGGGCATATTTTTTTCATACGAAAGTCCGAAGACAAATCTAATTCTTGTTTTCAAACTTTAAAATGACATAACTTTTGCTATACAAATTCACTTTTTTTTTGTATAATTGACATCTTTATTACACATTCACTGAACTCTATCAAACAAGGCACACATTTAATATGAAAATGTTTAAAAATATGTAAATAAAAATTTTAGAGTTCCAAAAGAGTAATCAAAATTACTTAAGAAATTACCAAATTAATTCTATATGTTCCTAAACATATATATTATAATTTAGAGATAATTACAATTACCTCCCTTGAGATTTAAACTTATTACAGAGACCTCCCATGTGGTCTCTGAAATTACACTGCCATTTCTTATGCTTTGTTTTTATATTTCAGATATCTCCTTCCGTTAAATAATCGTTAAAAAATTTGACGAAAAATGCTAATATCAGTAATCATTTTACATTATTTTCAATTTTACTCTTGTTTAAAAACAGAGGAAGAATTGCAAACCTCCTTCCCTATCTCTCTCTCTCTCTCTCCAACCACCATTACAAACTAAACCTCCCTTCTCCCTGCATCTTCCTATACGCAATACCACAACCTCCCTTTTCCCTCATCAGTCTCCTCTCTCTCCTCTCTTCGGAGGAATGAAAATCCACCAGACAAGAAAAAGCCCACCAGAAAAAACCTCTCTCTCTCTCTCTCTCTCTCCATAAACTTCAATATAAAGCAATGGCAATCCCAATAGAATAATAAGTTAGACGAATCTCAACAACTTTTTACAAAGTTTCCAAGACTTCTCCTTGACCACCACCACCACCGACGTTCGTCACACGGATGTCGAAAACTACCCAAAAAAGTTCAAAAATTCAAGAATTTCGGCAAAGCAATCCCAATCGATTTTTGGCAAAATTCAGAAATTTCAGCAAAGTCGGATTCCCTTCTTTCGACAGAAATTTCACCAATAATCCTAACTTTCAACAAAATCACAACCAGCAATTCAACACTTATCTCATCAATTTAGCTCGGTTTAGTGTGTTTTCTATGTAGTAAAATCTAGGGGGAAGCAAAGAACAGATTGGGGGTGTTTTATTATATATAAGTGTCTGTATATATATATATATATATATATCAAATCACATTTTCAAAAACTCAACAAAAGCCAATTCATCCGTGTGACTCCAGAACAAAGAATTGCCTTTTTCTTCCAATATTCTCACAATCTCGTCGCCGTCGTCAACATTCTCGAGCAATTCGTCTCTCAATTGCGAGACCGTGGTGTACTATTCTTTGCCTCTTCCTCTGGTCTTCGGTATAACGATGATGGTCCTGCCGATGCCGGTGGTCGTCAACGTACAATATCCGCCGGAACACCACCGCGCCTTAGTGTTGAAAATACTGATCGTTGATGAAGCCGCTGAGTTCATGGGTCTTCGGTCCTGGGTCCACCACCACAACCACGCACGCCAAATTCACTTGCAGATAGACTAAAACCGACGCCAAATAGATCGAAATCGCACCGCAGAACCAAAGAAAATAGTTTGAATTGTAATCGATTTCGAACCTTAGAACTCGATTTTGTGGGTTTGTGTGTAAGAGAGATGGGCCAATAGTCGCTGATCTGCAATTTCGTGGCCAGGGGGCGACGACAAGGGGCCACTGATGAGGAATTGACAACGAGAAGGGATAGCGACGGGGGAGGTTTGTCGACCATAGGTTGTCGATGGCGAGAAGGGGTAGCGACGGTGGCTCTCACCCCCAAATAAACTCCAATCTCTGAAATTAACAAATTTTCCACCGGCGAAGCTTTTTTTTGTGTGTGTTTTGTGTCAAATTTTCCACCGGCAAAGCTTTTTGTGTGTGTGTGTGTGTGTGTGTGTGTGTGTGTGAGAGAGAGAGAGAGAGAGAGAGAGAGAGAGAAACCCATTTGATTAGATAAGGGTAAAATAGTAAAAATGTATTTTCTGTTAACGACGTTTGCTTGACAATACTGACAAGGGAGATTAGTGTAATTTTAGTAACCTCAGGAGAGGCCCCTGTAATAAGTTTAAATCTCAGGAAAGGTAAGTGTAATTATCCCTATAATTTATATGCATATGAAATAATTTTGAAAAATTCAGTTATGTTATATAATGTTCTTAAATATGTATATAGCATTCATATAAAACAAGTATGAAATAAATACTATAGAGGAGATAAAAATGTTTGTGGCAGACTTTTAGCTACGAAAGCATAAACTGTCCGTGATAGTAATGAATACTGTGAGTTAGGCTTCTTTGGCAATGAATTACTCGTCAAAAAAGGGGCACATTAGGAATGAAATAGTATTGTCAGTGAAAGTATATGTTTGGCAACAAATTTGAAGTCATTGCAATTGATCTTTCCAGATAAGTTTTGGGCGATGACATTGCAATGAATTTTATTTCGTCGGTAATACTCTTAGGTGATGATTTTTATCTTTAGTGACAAATTATTTTGTTGCTGATTTTGCATTTCCTTATGGTGGTTAATTAATAGTATGGTGCAAAGTATCAGTTGTTTTCTTATTGTTGGTTATTTTTTTAAAAAAAAATTTGTATAATGATGTGATCCCTCACAAAATCACTCTAAGGGAAAAATATATCGAAGAACATTATTCGTAAGATTAATGTGGGCTTGATGAATGAAATAATTAGACGTGGACTTAAATATTTAAAAAAAGTCAACCAATCTTAATGAAGGTGAGAAATTATTGTAAGGAGTTGTCAACAATTTTCACAAAAAAGGAAGAGGAGGAGAGAATGAAACTTTAAGAATGCATATTTAAGAGTGCATCCTAGAACGTCATAGGAATTACCCTTTAAAGGTGACTTTGCACAAAGCATGAAACAGCTTCACACAATTCTCTACGACTCAACAAGGAATGCAAGAGTTGCATATATTTTTTTATGGGCTGCTAGATTTTTCATATTGTAAAGGACTAATGACTCCAAAATTAGGAACTAAGAGATTTTGAATTATTGGAATATTCTACACTTAATAAAGATTTCATAGAAGACCCAATAACATTGTTTTGATGTAGAAGGCAACCCGTGGAGATAGATACCTACAGCCCATGTAGTACTTACTGTATATGGCCTTTTTGTTGGAAGCCGTTTTTGTATACAGGTGGCATTTTCTTTATGCCTTTTTATAACATCTTTACTTATAAAAAAAAGATGGTGACACCTACAACCGTGCTCAACAATTTACAAAATAACCCAAGTATTTTTGACATTTAAAACCTGATAGAAAGGCATAGAATCTGTATTCTAACCCCCCAAAATACATAAGAATAAACTCAGATGACCTTCAACATAATTATGCAAAGCCCTAGATATGCTACATGTAAAATTCCTTATTTCCCCTTCTCTTATTTTCATTCTTTGCACCAATCCCACTGGTGTCCATCCAAACTAACCACATTTACTAGCTGAACTTCAAATCAATCTGTCTATTACAGAACTTAAGAATTAATTGGGTCCATGGTTTGGAATTTGATAGTAGCATGAATCGAGGCAAGTTTTGGTTTATGCTAGGGATAAAAAAGAGGAGGCTAGCTTCGATGCATACATTGAAACACTTTGGTATCATTTTTGAACCGATAAAAAAAAAGGCTGTTACGCTTGCATTTGGCTTTGTTTACACACTTTTTTTTTCTTCTGATTTCTTAGGACTATTTACATGCATATTAATGGGCCTTTGATGTTTCCTAGACTCTTTGCTTTCAGCTCCTTATATTTAGGAATTAACTTGTTCATTGTTTTGGCATTGGCGAAGACTTCATCAAATGATATTTTTGTGAAGGCATTCTTTTCTACCTGGTGAAGTTAGCTTTAGCTTTAAGTGATAGATTAGTAGGTTCACTGTGAATCGTTACCCACCTCAGATATTGTAGGCACACATAGGAATACACAAAAGTTTTTATGTCAAAATCTCACTTTTAGCAAGAAAGTCTGGTTTGGCTCAAGAAAGGGATCCACAGAAAGCTACAAGAGATGTCATAAATCTTGCTTTGTACAATTCGATAGACCCATAGCTACAGGGTTGTTGAAGTTGGCGATATATTCCTCCAAGTTGATGGCAAAGAAAACTATCTTTAAGATTTCTTGAGACTAAACAGATGAAGTTGAACTGTTCTTGTGCAAGGTTCAACCCGCCATCGGGTCAAGAACCTACTGGGAAAGGAGAATAAGGAAACCACGACCAATAATAATTTTTAGGACACAATACTATGATTATAATACTAGCACTTAGAGGTGCATAATGACGTGCAAAACACATCATTCTACAGATATTACGACAAAGTTTGGCAACATGCTAATACAAAACCAAAATACCACTAAGGTACAACTGAAAATACTGGTACCCATCAACACCAACGACAAACTTATGTGCACAGTAGACCTTTTCTGCTCTGTTCTTAACACTAGGATCCTCAGATCCTTTTAAAACCATGAAATTGTGTAGGGGTAAATAATAGAACAACGTGCTTATACATTCTAGCAATACGCTGATATAATTTGCAAGTAAAACATTATATAGGCAAGTATAAATGGTTCGCTAAAGCTAAATAAAGAATCCACTTTGAATCTAATATCACGGAGTAAACCTACGAGCACAGAAGAGCATAGTAATAACTCAATAGATGGGGAAAGACCAAGACTAGCTAAGCTTACCTTCATTGTTGGATGTCTTTGGCTGAAAAGAAGTTTTCAATCGTTCCAATCAAGTAATTTTCCCTTAAAATGGCTTTCCAATAAGTATAAATCTCATATCACACAACAGTTTACAATTCCAACATCAATTTTTATGTAGTTGTAAAAAAAATAATAGTGTTTCAAAAAATTGACATAACAACATTAGCCTCATAGTCACGAGGTTGTTTTCTTCTCCCAACTAGGAGTTGATACGGTACCGTTACCCCAAATGCCTCATCTTACTTAGAGGATAGGACTTCGACCATTTGCAAGAGCCATTTAACAATGCTCAATGGTAGAACTATATTTCAAAACCCAAATCAGACTTGTGGCTATTATTCATCACATCCATCACGTAGCATATCCCTACTCCCTAGTATATGCCACCAACATGTCACCGTACCATATAATTGTCCAAAATAGTGAAATTAACAAATATATACTTTTTCTTCTTTCAAATAAAACATTTACTCATATCATTTCACATTTCAAAACAGCTTATAAGCATATTTATGTTTTTAGTATAAACAATATACTTTGCATAAAAAGCATTGCAACTATATGAAAGAAGCTGAGTTTTAAGAAAAAAAAAACCCCATCTCACACTATGTGCGAACCAGACCAATTGTCCATTGCTTAGGTTTGCTAGCCAATCCACCGATCTCGCCGACACCTAGAATAGGAGGCACAACCATAACTAACTTCACATCGACTCATGCTATGAATAATGCATGCATGTACAATTTGGAATCTAAGTTTCTCATATCAATCCTTTAATAAACTTTATATTGTTAAAGCTTGGTTGAGAACTCATTACAGTTCATCTGATTTTAACGATTGACTTTCCTTCACAAATTTGTGTTGGTAAGATTGTTAACAAAGAGCGAACTTTCCAAGAAAATTCTTAAATGTGACCAATATAATATGAAAGTATACTTAAAAAGCTTTAATTATAGGACCCATGGACCTTAAATGGCATTTGTACAAAGAAGATATAGTTAAGTAAAAATAGTCTATCCTAATTAAGATTTTACTAAATTTGGTGATCAACTAGCAACTTTGAGAAATCACCAAAAATGCTAGAAAAAAGTGGTGTGCAATACCAAGTTTTCTAGAGTGAGATATGGCTGTTTTACAAAAGTGGGTCAGTGCAGTCTCGTGTGAGATACTCAGTCGATCAATCGAATGTCCATGCAGATGTCTGGGTGACCATCCAGTTTGCCAGCCTGCCGGTCATCCACATAAGTTCCAGAGACGTGTCGGAGGCCTCCCTTTTCAACCTGGCACTTTTTTCTTCCATTTTTTGCACCTCTAAACTCATTTTTAATTCTTAGAACTTGTTGAAAACATTCTAAAGACCTTACACTTTAATAATATGTTCATGAACTATAATCTGAAAGTTTTGAATTAAAGAAAATTCTCACCAATGAATTGATGTTTCTAGGGCTGAGAATTTTGTTTTGGCTTATGCTAGCAAAAAAAAAAAGAAAAAGGGTAAGCTTCCATGCATAAATAGAAACACTTTGGATGTCATTTTGGAACTAATAATATGTTGAAAATATTGATGTTGCATTTACATTAGGATTTTTTTTCACTCTTTGTTTTTGGTTTCTTAGGACTATTTACATACATATCAATGGGCCTTTGATGTTTTCTAGACTCTTTGCTTTCAACTTGTGTTAAGGAATTCATTTGTACATTGTTTGCGAATCAGCTAGGACTTCATCAAATAATATTTTTATGAAGACAATCTTTTCAACCTTTTAAAGTTTGCTCTAGCTTGAAGTCTACTTTTACTAAAGTAAGGGATCCACTGAAAGCCACAAGAGATGTCCAAAATCCCTTTTGTACAATTCGATAAGGCGAATAAGGCGACCACTAAGAATTATAAATGAAGGACGCACTACTATCATTATAATACTAGAACTGAGAGGTGCATAACAACTGTGCAAAATACACATGTTAAACAAGTATTACAACAAGTTTGACAACATACTAATACAACACCGAAATACAAGTAAAGTAAATGTTGAGACCCATCAACACCCATGACGGTAGATCTTTGATGACTTGTACCTAGTTCCATAGTCTTGCTAAAACCATCAAACCGTGTAGGGATGAGTAATAGAACAACGTGCTCATAGACACTAGCAACATGCCATATAATTCGCAAGTAAATCATTCATGGGCAAGTATAAAGAAATAATTTTCAATCATTCCAACCAAGCAGTTATCCTTTAGAAAGGCTTTTCAACAAGTATAAATCTCATATCACAACTTTTATCTCTTAGTAGAAAAAAAAAAGAAACAAATTTCAACAATTCTAGCGTCAATGTTCTTGTAGTTGTGAAAAAACAGTAGTATTTCGTAAACATTGACATAAGAACGTTTGCCTTATAGACGTATAATTATTATTTTCTCCTAACCAAGACAATTTGCAAGGGCCATTTAACAATGTTTAGTGGTAGAACTATAACCTTTCAATACTCAAATCAAAACTATGACCATTGTACATCACATCCATCACGTAGCGTACCCCTAGTATATGCCACCAGCATGTCACCGCACCACATAATGGCCCATACTAGTGAAATTAACAAAACATACTTTTTCTTGTCTCAAATATAACATTTATTCATATCCTTTCACATTTCAAAACAGTTTATAAGCATATTTATATTTTCCGTTTAAATAATATACTTCGCTTAAAAAGCATTTGAATATCAACATAAGTTGACTATTAAGAAGACCCCCATCTCACATGACATGCAAACCAAACCAATTGCTATCTAATTAGTTTTGCTAGCCGATTCTCTAGTCTCGTTGACACCTATAATAGGAGACACAACCATGACTAACTTTGCCTCGGCTTGTGCTATGAGCAATGCATGAATGCTCGTGTACATATGGATGTACAATTTGAAATCTAAGTTTCTCATTCATACGTACCGTGACATGATAAACATTCCTTTAATAAGGTTTACATTGATTAAAAGTTGTTTGAGAACTCAATAAATTCATATGAATTTAATGATTAACTTTCCTTCACAAATTCATGTTGGTAAGGTCGTTAACAAAGAGCGCAACTAAATTTGCTAAGAAACTTCTCAAATGTGACCAATATAACATAAAAGCATACTTAGAAATCTTTAATTATATGATTCATAGACGTTAAGGGTATGTTTGGGGTTCTGATGAGAAGGATTGGATTGTATAAGACAATATATGGACCCACATATCCAGTTTTATACCATGTTTGAAGTGATTTCTCACTTCTTATTTGTGTCAATATGGCTTATACAATGATTGACATGGTGCCAATGTGTAATCCAGTCACATCAACTTTATACGGTGAATATTGTTTAATTTTATATCAAATTAAAGGTGGTATAAGTAATATTACTCATCGTATAAGACTTCGAGTTTACTTGAATAACCTCAAAAAGAATTTAGCCAAAAAATAACATTTTATAAAGTTGAATAGAACGAGGGTAATTTGGAAACTTCATTTCTTATCCATTGTTATGTTTGTCACTTCAAACGGTGTATTGGATTGAATAAAGATGTTGAAAAAATTCACCCCAAACATGGTATAGGATAGCATATCTTTTTAATCCTCGGCTATACGATGGCATGGCTAGATTGGATGGTATAGCTATATCCAATCCTATGCCCTTTTTATCGGAACCCCAAACACACCCTAAATGGCATCCATATGAAGAGGATATAGTTAAATAAAAGTAACCTATCCATATCAAGATTTTACAAAATTCTGCGAACAGCAGTCAACTTTGAGAAATTGCCAAAAATTCTAGAAAAAAGTGATGTGCAATATTGAGTTTTCTAGTTACGAAGTGGGTCAATGCAATCTCACGCGAGTCTCTGAGTCGATCAATTGGGTGTCCAAGCGGCCAGCCTGCTCGCCATCCACCTAAGCTCCAGAGACATGCGCCTCCCACTTCAACCCGGCACTTTTTTGTTCCGTTTTTTGACCTCTGAACACATTTTTATTTCTTTTAACTTTTTGGAAACATTGAAAAGACCCAACAATTTTACAGTAACATTGTATATAGATGCCTACATATATGTTCATGAACTATAATCGGTAAACTTTGAATTAATGAAAAATTCCGCCAATAAATTGATGTTTCTAGGTCTTAGAATCAACTCTATGGCTTTTGATCAAAGCTTCAAGCTTTCTATTTGTGAAACAACTAATGGTGAAGAAGAATTTAAGGAAATAAATATGAACAAAATCGAAGTTGAGAGAACTTAAGTTTTTGAGGGTGAGAGAATTGAGAGGAAAAGAGCTGGTCTCTGTGTGGTCATATCCAAGCAGATGGTGGACAATCCACCAAATTGAGGTGCCGATCAATGATGAAAAAACGAACCATGAAGGTGTCTGTGTCGACAAAACTTTTGAAATCATGGTGGATTGCATGCAGTTGCTGATTCTTGTATTTGTGGATCATAGATGGTTGTATTCCCCACTTCAAGTGCTCTCTTCCATATTTAGATTTCTGTTGGCAACTGAAATTTGAAATATATCCCGTCTGTTTCCCGCGTAAGTTCGCAACCTCTTTTATTACCAAAATTCTTGTGTTAAATTCTCCTCACTGCAGATGTCAGCAATAACATTATGTAAATATAATAAAGCCTTTAAGATACTGCCAAATGACCACATAATCTGTGTGCTTAAATAATGAATCACACATTTTGATGCTTTTGATAAATTGAGCTATTTTGCTTACTTTGATACTGGTTTGAAATTTGGAAGTGAGCCCTTGAGAGTGAATGCAGTTTCTAATAACAACTCTGCTCATTGAACTGGTCTCTGTGGATTATCATATTTGCATCGTTCTTAGTGTTCGTTTGTTTCCTTGTTTAGACACAGGGAATGAGACCAGGTGTGGTTCCATACAATGGCATTTTTTCTGCATTAAGAAGGATTGCTCACGAGGAAGGAATACGGGGACTGTATAGGTCAGCGATTCTTATTTCAAATTAAAGTTTATAGATTTCAGGCTTCATGATCCATCTATACATCACCATAGTGCATTAAGTATCTACTTCCATAATGTCCAAAGCTCTTAGGCCTCGTTTGATAACCGGTGTTGGCTGAGTAGGATTAACAATGAAGTGAGATTAATATACAAATTGTGAATAAAGTCGAGTTAGTAATGAGCTGGATTAGTTATTCAAATGTTTGTTTTGCATTGGATTAAGTAATGGAATAAACCACAACTTGTTTAATTTGTAGGTGTAGGATTGGATTAAATTTATCACCTTCCAATTTTACCCCTCCATTAAATAAAAAAACACCCATGGCTTCTTTCTGCATTGGCTTCTCTCTACACTGCCCCTCTCATATCACTATATATATATATATATATATATAGCTCCTATCTTTAAAACTCATAAATGATTGTTTTCTCTCTCTTAATCACTATTTTCCCTCTCTTCGTTGTTTTTCTCTCTGGAAAATTGAGAATCCAGCAAAAAAAAAATATAGTCCAAGAGATCATCCATCGCTAGCTACGGAGAAGATCACCGCTAGGGGAAAAAAAATATAATCCATGCTTCCTCTCTCAGCAGATCTTCGCTGGAGAAGATTTTGTGCTTCAGTATGGGCACTTCGCTCTTCGATCGAACCTCATTATTATCAAATCTTTCTAAATCACTTCGGAAAGTATAGTTTTCCGGCAAGAGCAATCTATTCAATCAGGACTGGGCAGAGTAGGACATTTGTGATTCTCAAGGGCAAAATGGGTGTGCAACGTAAAATTTGAGAGCAGAATGGTAATAGGGGGTCAAATGCTTTTGGATTGGACTTCCAATACCAACTCTCATAGTCCCACTCAAAATTTCAAAAGAAAACATGGTTTTGAAAAGCTAATGGGATTGGTAATTCAATCCAGTCCTTATAATGCCCATCAAATAGGGCCTAGAGGGCTTGGAATGTTTTTGCTATCATAGCTACCCGGACTATTTAGTCTGCTGAATGTTTCTTTCCAATAAGTATTTCCAGATTCATAATGCCAATTTTTGTGGCTTAAACAGTGGTCTTTTGCCTTCATTAGCTGGAATAACTCATGTCGCGATCCAATTTCCAACATATGAAAAGATGAAGTACTACTTTGCAAAAAGGGGTAAAGCGTTCTTGTCATTCTTTTTCTCATTCCTTTTTGAATTGTCGTAGATACGAGAATTGTATAGATTCTTAGATATAGGTTGTGCTAACAATGCTCATTTGATATTGTCAGATAATACTACCCCCTGTAAGCTAAGTACCGGGAAACTTGTAATTGCCTCATCAGTATCTAAAGTAGTTGCCTCTGTAATGACTTATCCACACGAGGTACTTGACTCAACTTTCTTCCATAGGTGATCCTCTATGACAAGTGTCTATTATGTTATATGGGTTTTCGAAATGTATAAAGTACCTATGTCAAACACTCGACACTTAAGTAATATTTAATTCGAATTTACTATAGAACTATACATAAACTCTGGTTATGCATGAAACGCTTAATGAAATAAATAAACGTGTAAATACTATTTACTCTTAAAAATAAAATAAATATATTAAGGTATATAAATATTTTTCCGTGTTCCAATATCCATGATATGAGGATTAGATAAATCGGGCACTTAGACGCATACTGCACCCAGCATTCATACTCGAGTCCATGTAACATAAGTGTCTATCAAACGAGTTCCATCTCCAATTATATGTACACGTGTCATTGCACGTGCAAATTGGCACCTTTATTATACTTGAATTGGCATATACCAGGTTGTGCGATCTAGATTGCAAGAGCAAGGGCAAGTGAGGAATTCTGATGTTCAATATGCTGGTGTTGTTGATTGCATTAAGAAGATATTCGAAAAGGAAGGTCTTCCTGGTTTCTACCGCGGCTGTGCAACTAATCTACTTAGAACAACACCATCTGCTGTTATAACATTTACTAGCTACGAGATGATACATAGGTTTTTGCTGCGGGTTATACCTCCAGACTAGAATCATTCAGCGGCCAACCCTAAATCTGACAGCTATGTTAGGCTGCAGTAGGAAAATGTTAAGACTGAAAAAAATGATGACACAGCTGTACCGCAATCACAAACCACAGCTAATAAGATCATTGTAATTCCTTTGGGAAACACTGCACAATGAGAGTACTTCTCCAAAAAATGGGAACTTACTCGATGATGCGGTGGATAAAATAGTTACCATTCTTTCAACACGGCACTTCACTGTTAACTTATTTTACACTGCTTCAAGATTTTTTTTTTCTTCTTCCTTTTTCTTTCTAGTCAGTTGATGCATTTACCCTTTTTCTTTTTTTTGGCGTAAGCGCCCTTCTTTTTTATTGTATAAGAATGTTGGCAACTTCAATATGATTAAGTCAATTTGTTTCTCAGTTCTGTTATCTCTGCCATTGTGTACCTGAGCTACCTGTGTTCTTGCTTCCTATATAAGTCAATTTGTTTCTCTCCTTGTTGGTTTCAAGTTTTAAGCTATTACACAGATAAAAAGTTCTAATTTGGTTGATTTTTTATGACTTTAGGCAAAAAGGTTAAATGCCCGGCTTTTAACCAGAGCCAAGCGAGGCCTAAGTTTTTAGACCAATTAGTGATCGTCACGAGAAAATCTATATGGCTGTAAATTCATGTGGAATTTTCAATCCCCCCAAAACAATCTGTTTAGCCTGGTAAAGCTTGCACATGATCTCTGCATGACCTGAACCTGTGTTTTTCTTGGTTAACAAAATGAATGTGTAGATGCCTACTTTACACACCCACTAGGAAACACTGCACATGTAACCTATAACTAATTTATAGCACTCCTTACTGCACTTACGTCGGGGCCGAAACTAAAAATTATTATGCGGTTGAAGGTTCGTGTGTAGGTTTGATCTCAATATGTTGCTACGGAGGCTCAAAACTAAGCTCTTGAAACAAGGGCAATGAGTTCTTGCCCGCTGAACTGGCAGCATGCTGGTACCTGAACCTGTGTTTTTAAGCTTTTGTGTTCTGATATTCAAGAGAACATTGACCCAGGTTCCAGAAACTAGCTTAGGCTTGACCAGCAGTTAAGGCATGTAAGGAGTAATGGATAATAATTACAGTTAAATAACAGGGAAAAAGTGATCTTGAAAGAACACAGGTTTAGAATGGACTATGGACCGAAATGGGATTCTCCCGCTCTCGCTTGCTAAGGCGATTAAATTATTTTGTTAAATTAATTTATCAAATGATGGGGTATAATTATAAATATTTAGGTTCTATTTATTTTGACTTTGACGTAAAATATTTTATAACGAGAAATATTTCTTATGTCAAAAAGGGTTTTATAAATTTTTATTTTTTTATTTTTTAATATTTAGTTAGTACATGATAAATATTTTTTTTAAATCATAAATATTAAAATAAAAATATATTATTATTTTAATAGAGTTCATAGCCACCACTATTATTTTATCCATACAACCACTATCACTTTCTCACTATTATCCATGCCACCATTATATTCCACCACATCATAATCAACGCCACGATGGTCGCCACCATTATCATTTCCGCCATCATCTACTGATTTCTTTCACGAAAATAAAAAATAACTTATATCCAATGGTGTATAAACAGCCCAACTATGGCCCAACGGGCTCCAATCAAAAGTTTGGGCTAAGTCAAGTTTTTTTTTTCAAGGCCCAGACCTTAAAGGTATAAGGCTCGGACTTAGGGCTCGAATTCGGGCTCGTTCCTCGGGCTTGGACCTCAGATCGGGCTTTTGGACTGGCCTATTGGGTTTTTTTTTTGAATTTTTAGCTTTTTTTTAAATTATTGTTGTAACTTGTATAATATAAATTTAATTTTTTTAGTTATTAATTGTTGTTAATTAGTTTATTATTAATTTATTAGTCAAATTTCATATTAAATTAATAAATTAATTTATTATTTATAATAATATAAGTTTATTAGTTTTATATTTTTATATTTTTATAAGTTTAT
>JAOTRH010092170.1:0-16474 GCA_034768845.1 Heliamphora exappendiculata
AATGATATGAGATGTTGTTGTATGTTGTTATCTTTGAGTTTGATGATCTCTAAGTGTGCTAGAGTCTTGATATTTAAGTTTGAAACACAAGCATGCAAAGAAATGGAACAAAAACCTGAGGTTTGAAATACCACAACTCAATGTAAAAAATTAATCTAAGTATGATTTTTATGTCCAGAGTTAGATTTTCGTGTTATATTTCATCCAAAGTTGATTTCAACTCATTTTTATAACCAGAACTCAAGATATTATAATTTTACCGAAGTGTGTTATTTTCTAACCAATCAACATTACTGACTTGGAAACCCTAGTTTAGAATGAGATCCGAACTTTTTTCAAAACATAAAAGTTGTAGATAACATGTATGCTCATATACCCACCAACAATGATAACAAAATACTGAGGTTTGATAGGTCAAAACCCATTTTAAAGTCTCTGTCGAATTTCAGCCCCCGAGAAACATTCTGTCACATGTTTTTTTATAGCCCAAAACACCTATTTTTAGTGACCTATTCCAAAAGTGATCTACATGTACATTGTGGCTAACATATTGAAGTATTTATTTCCCAAAAATCAGATCTTAAATTCTCAGGATGAAACCCCAAAACCGTTTTAAACCCTTTGTCCAAAATCGGCTCTGCCCAGTTTTAGCGGCTGACAGAACCCACTTATTAAAATGGCCAAAAGTCTAACTTGTTTCAAACAACTACCCTTAGCTCTAAACATGAAACATGTAGGGGGCTTGTTAAATGAGAACATACTAAAAAATGGGCTCATTTGGGATTGATTTGAAACCCCAAAATCGAGAAAAATAGAAGCATAATTTTGGATAAAATCTGGAGAAAGTGCTGAACTGTTTTTGCTTAGGATAAAAGGTTCACCCCTTTTTCCTTGGGACTTGCCCTTAGTGATAAACATGAGACTTGTAGGAAATATTTTTATCTAAATGGTGTATAAAAATCATAGCTTAATTTCAAGTCTAGATACCTCAAAATTTTGTCAGCTATTTTAATTTAATACTTAACTTTTGGCCTTAAAATTTGTTAAGTGTATGTTTGAGTACTTATCACTATGAGACCCTAGTTTTTGTAAGATGGTTGATTGAATTAGTCGATTAATGTTTCTAAGTGAATGTATGATGATTTAGAACCCATGCAATCATGTTGAATCATATCTTGTGAATTATAGCTTTTGCCTCACATACTTGTACTTTATGCATTACACGTTATACCATGAATCTTACCATGCTAGTTGATGCCATGCTGAATATGGTTATATTTCAGATCCATATCATACATTATTGATATTGTCACTTGCATCCTGGCATATTGAGTGCAAACCGTTGTTGGGATGGGTTGTGTTGAGAATATTCTTCTTGGTTCTAAGTCTTGGGCGTCCCTCGTTGTCATTTTTAAAAATATTTTGGTTTATACATCCTGGGTGCATCCCCGGTGTTACAGAAATGGTTTATGGATACTGTTGGGCACTATGGTTTATGGATATCATTCCGATTTCGATAGCTTGGACCTTGGGTAATTCAGAGGCCCCTAATTCGGCTGACCTAATTGCACTGCAGTGGTAATTCGGAGAGAGCTCAATTTTGGCCGACCTAAACCCCTCATCTTGGTACTTTGTGTAATAAGAACGTTTCTTAGATTCTCTTTGACTTTGGATTGATACCGGCGAAGGCATCATGAGTCTTAAGGTGGGAATTGCTTGTCCGGATAAGGGTGGCTGAATAATTGGTTGGCCCGCCCCCACGCCGTTGCCATTGAGTAAAACAACTGTGGCATGAATCCCGATGATGCATTTACTATTCACAACGAGGAGCGATGATGCCTTTGGTGATCAAGTCCCATTAAGTCTACTCTGGTGATTCCCGGCATGGAATCCTTGTTGTTATCTGGGTGCATTTTGGATTGGGCATCTACATTCATACACAGCATATCATATACGCATGTTCATTGACTTATCTGCTATCCTATGATAAATTTGTCAGTCTCCTTGAATATAAATGTATTGGGTGTAATATGGTATGTGTTGTGGTAAATTTTGTGCCGTGAGATTAGTTAGAAGGTTAGAATGTTTTGCTTCTAGGCCTTGGCTCATGGCACAGGTGAGGAGGAGTTCTTGGAGGAAGTTAACCCCGAGGGAGAAGAAGAGTTGGAATGTAACGTCCCGAACCCCGGGAATCCATAAACTTAGCCCAATATCTTCAACAACCATAATAAAAACATTTTTTTATTTGTTTATAACAATTTACGTATGCGTCACAAAGGCCAAACAAGATTCTTAAATTTCAAGAGTTCATTTACAACATATATTATTACAATCATCCATTTTTACTTTCTGCACAATCATGCTGTAATGTAAATACAAATGAAAAACTAGATCTTCCCTCTATCCCTTTTTCACATGCATCCTTTGCCCTGATATTACCTTAGATCCTCGAAACCTGAAATGGTTTGGATATATATACATGAGCCGAAACTCGTAGGATAAAGAATAATAAAGTGTTATGCATGATTTGTGAGGTGTGACGGGTGCAATCGAAGTAAGTGCAAGTTTTACCAATTTTTATATATATTTATTCCCACGCACACACTCACGCACACCCATTTGTTCTTTCCAAAAATCCTTTTTAAAACATTCATTTCTTTCACATAAAACCGTATTAATTTCTCATCATCCAGGTTTTTTGCAAAAACCATATCACAATTTAAATCGGCGTCGGGTGCAGATTGTAGAAATCCCTCCCTATTACTTTCTAATTGGCTACTCAAAGCCATTAAGTAATAGATAGCTCTATAACTTACCACAACGCAATCACAACTAATGAACCGGTATCGGACACAGCTTATAGAAACCACTCCCTATTCACCCAATAAGCTACGCGAAGCCATTGGGTAATAGACAACTCTATAACTCACCAGGACACAATACCACGTTTCGAGAGCTAACCAATGGGCACGTGATCCCCATCTTGCGCAAGTTTTTGGTCTTTCACTGCAGACCCGCCAGGCCAACTTAAATCACATCCATCCATACGGTTCATTATTTGTTCAAAACATTTAATCTCGCAAATCCGGGAGTCCAACCCACAACTGGTTCCTCTCCCAATAATTCTCACACTTTATTATTTGATACACATATCAAATTTCTTTTTTTCATTTTTCTCATCAAATTCAATTTGAGCATTCGAAATCATATCGTTTTTAAGAAAAGGATGCACCCATCATATGCATGTATACCTACATTACAAATCCATGTTTTCTTCCAAAACTAGGGATTTTAAGAAATAATCATACCAAACCACATCCCTCAAAGACCCATTTTTATAAACCAATATCCATTCAAACTTATTTAACCCAACACGATTCAAAATGAAACAAATTATGAATTCAAAATCCTTTAAATATGCCCAACCAAGGGTTTAACTACTGTAATGAATAACCCAAAAGCTAGGTTTAAAGTTCCCAAAAATCGCACCTTTAAGCAAAACATCAAAAAAATTTTAAAAAAAAACCAGATCGATCGATCTGTGAAGAGACCGATCGATCGATCTCTTGCCTGCACAAGAGTACCGAGAACACCTAAAGACCGCTCGATAAACCGATCGATCGATCTATCGAGCCGTCCTGTTCCAGGCTTTTTTTAAGCCAAAAGCTTGATTTTTTTTATACTAACAATCCTTGTAGCACCTTTTTAAAACCTTTTAGATAAGAAATAACCTTTAAAAAGAGAGAAAAATCATTTTCAAACCTCCCTCGGGGTGCCAAAGTTTCTGTGTGGAGCAAAAACAATCCAAAAATCTCTTTGTACCATATTTTCTTAAAACCATGAATAGTCATTTCTTAAAACCCCAAAGTTCACAAATTATTTTATTATTTATTTTAAACTTCACCTTATCATCTCATTCAATATTTCAACTCACACATATAATTAAACATATGTTTCATAAAATCAATCCACCATTATCAATTTATAAGAAAATCTATATCTCTATATCTCAACCTTTTGATTCTAATACAAATTTATTTAACCATCCCATAAAATCTTCAAAACCTCTTCTCATTTTTATCAAACTCTTGGCCTTTTATCAACAACTCACATTTATCAAGTAATCAACAATACTCATATAAAACCCCACCAATTCATGTTTCTCTTTAAACCACATATCACATTTCATTAGGGTTTAACCTAGTTTCAAAAACTTAAACACAAATCATTGTAAACCACAAGGATTAGTCGAGATCCTACCTCAAAGAACATCCTCCATCAAGATTCAAACCCCGCGTGAGCTCCAAATCGCCAAGGCCCAACATACGCAACTTCAAAGGAGCTTCCAATTCACATCCATGCTCTCCAACGGTCACTCGCGCAAGGAAACGGCAAGATCTTCACTCCCAACGAACATGAAAACCCTCAAGGACCTCCAAAGACTAAACCCTAGCTCACTACCAAGCTTTAGAGAGAGAGGAGAAAGGAGAGAAACGCCAAAACAAACCCAAAACCAAGATTTATAGCCTCTGTTCGTCATAGACCGATCGATCGGTCTTTCGCGACTACACTGTTGGTCCAACTTGGAACAAGAATGTCTCCTTCATCCGAACTCCAAATAGGGTCATTCTTATGCCCAAATTGAAGCCCCGGAAGTCTACTTTTCAATGGTTCAAACCACATACCAGGATTCATTTTGTACAAAACGTTATGACCAATTTTGTGAAAGTATGTCAATTTCCTTCACTCACTTTTCACATATTTTCGTCTGAACATCCATTAGAGCCCCATATTCTTACTCTAACATATCTTTCGTGCGTATCCAAGCTGAAAATAGAACTAAGCTCAAGTTTTAAGTCTTACTCTATCAACACTTAATCATTTCTAAAAGAAAACGGGTCATGGTCTCACAACTCTTCCCCCCTTAAAGAATTTCGTCCCCAAAATTCAACTCTGAAGCTCAAGCCAAAAACCACTCCATTATCCGAGACAAAACTCCACATGTTCAACTTGCTACAAAATCAACTCGGCATCACAGCTACAAAATCAACATAGGTGTCTACTAACCCACTCAAACCTAACCATATTTCTTACGTAATAGCTCGCTACTACACAACTCAATACATCACTCTCAAATCGTTGATTCTAAATTTTTCGATCAATTTCAAACCAAACAGGATCACTGTCATCCGACGTCAACCCCAAACTTTGATACCCACATACATCTATTCTCAAAATCCACAATAGCAAAGTTTCGAAGCCCAAGGCTTATTTGTCAAGTAACCAATCAAAACTTGTCTTTTACTCTTAGCAACGTCTTCTTACATCAAACTCATCACGGTCCTCTCATTCCAAACCAAGCTATCATATCAGACTCGATAGGTCATACCAACTCAAACTTTTAAAACATTGAATCCTTCTTGACTCATGTTTTATCACACTCTCTAGGCCACAATCTAAACATACAGCTATACCCGAAACACAACACTTACCACGTGAATACCCCTCGCCGAAAGGTTTTAACAAACTTTCCCTTCCACTGAGAACTAAAGGTGTAACCATACCCTACACCACTGAGCGCAATCTGCACATAACGGTTAACAATCCTTCGTTAATCACTGCAGAGAAGACTTTATGCCTCAATACTCCCTCTTTTCAGTAAGGAAAAACATTTTTGAACTACCAATCCCATTTCCTAAAGAACACAGCCACACACACTTACACTTACATGGTTGAGCAACAAACTCCATCCTGAAAAACCCACGAGGAACTCAGTTCTCCAAGCACTTGACTCCAGTAGTACTCATCCTTTAGGCACAACTTACGTATCTCCCCGAAACAACCAGACTAAGAATCAACCAATGGTCCCAACAGTTTCACCTAACCAAGGTGGAATAGTCCGTATACCGCCACTTATCTGTAAGACAACCATATCTTCTTCCTAAGAAAGAAATTGTCAATCAGAAATTATGACCCACCTTAGTGTCCTCTCATGCCTCATTCGTACACACGCAAACTTCATCAATCCCCATATTCCGTATAACACATCCCGTTGTGCTAGGACTTCACTTTACAAGGTTGTGCTTCATTATCCTAACTCCCATTAGGCAAATTACAGCCACGTCACAGCCTCGAGCCTAATGTCTAAGCGACTCACATATAAAGCGCACGACACTAGAAAAGAAAACCTCGATCTTGAAACCTTCCACCCAAAGTTACCAATAACTCCCATACCCATGCAAGTGCCTCCTACGCTTCCGCTCCTCGGGTACACACCTGTCGCCGACACCTTAATACATAGTTTCTCGCTTATCACTCCACACTTCTTTCTTCTGGGAAGCCAACATACCTACCTTTGTGTTATGGTAGGTATACTGAAAATCATGTTTTTAGTGTTTAATTTTATTTTTAATAAAATTAATTTTCTATTTTATGAGAATCTTTATTAGCAATGTATGTGTATCATTTCTTTGATATGCATGAATGTCCAATATTCTATATAGTATTTAATCTGGTGTGTAGAGTACGGCTTACACACAGAAGACCAAATTTTAGGTTCTTGCATAATATAAGTTTTATGTTCACAGTTTAGATAAAAATAGACATACCATTGGTACAATAGTGGCATAGAGATTTAGTAGGCCTATCTTGGTTACGGGGAATAGATAATAGCGTCGTCTATTATTCTGGCTCTCTATGCCAGTACACTTTGTGCGTATTGAACGGGATATTTGGGGTAATTAATTTAGTTCTGACTACTGACTATATAAATTATTCACATCCCAAGGTTATTATGAACAATGTTTATCCTCTTAATCCTGAAATGATTATTAATTTGCATATATTTAATATTTGTTGTTTTGATTTATTAAAGGATGCGATCTTATATGGGTATATATTCCCGGTGAGTTAGATAGCGATATTATTTATATAGTAAATATTAATTATTGACGGAATCCACATCCCGATGATCGGGATTAACGATACCCCTTTAAGGAAGCTTATAAGTTTTGACCAGGCCAAACCCTGCAGGTGGATATAATTATCCGGCGGTCAAATAAGTTAAGTGAAAGGCCTTAAGAAATATGAACATGCCGATTAAATTAAATTATCAGTAATTAAATTTAATTGGCAGGTATCGAAAATCTTAACATGGGAAGAAATGGTAAGCATTTAATAATAGGAGCTCAATACAAGAAGGTCTTGAGATTATGGGTCAGAGTGCAATTATAGTTCTTTAGTTGTGTGAACGGTAATACAGTGTTTTATGGAAATTGCAGAAACCGCAGCGACTTTCCATAATTGCAGAAACCGTCCGTAGGTATATGTGTTCCACTGGAAGTCTTACTCATAATTACTCTCCAAGTCCCTGCTGTAGCCCTATATATATGCGGGTAGGTTGAACCAGTTTAGATTGATTTTCATATCATTATTGATATATTATTTTTTTCTTTTAAGACTTAAAAATATATCGGGGTTCTGCCGGAACAAGTTCTCAGAGGATCGTAGCCCACACTACGTTTGAGGATCGCATAAAGGAATACGGTAGAAGATCTGACAGGAGCTTCAACTCGGAATCAAGTCGTAGTTAAGGTTTAGATTTACAAGAGGTATTCTTCTAAATTAACTTTGGTTGCACGGGTTTTGTTTTGATCGTTCTTCGTCAAATATTTTATCTGGAGCCCGTTTTGGCGTTTTCTCGTCCAGTTAATTTTTTACCGAAAATCGTTTTACAAAAATAATGATCTAGGTAGTATTGCCTACAACAAATTGGTATCAGAGCCGTTTTGTTTTTTGTTTACGGTTATCGGGGCTTGGTCGATTTAGAATTGTGTTAACTTTGTTTTGCAGACGTTCTAATCCCAATTTTATGATCATCATTTATTTTTATGTTTGATTGAATGGTTTGAATGAATTATGATTATTTAATTAATTTTTTAATCACGAGGATTGACCGTGTTAGATTAATTAGTTTTTAGATCGAATGTGAGCCTACGGGACATAGGTTTCAATGTAATTTTTTTATGTTCTTTAAGTTTTTTTTCTAATTTATTAGAAAAAAATAAGAACAGGTATGGAAGAAACGGGAGCAACCGGCGGTGGTCCTGACAGTTTTAGCCGCGGAATTTTTTTTATTGCTTTGCAAAAAAAATTTTTCTTCTTCGGGAATTTTTTTTTCTGGATGAAATAAAAAAAATAGTGATGATGTAACACCCCGGTCCGGACCATAGTAGTAACCACCTAGATTATAACAATTCGAGTCAAACCCTAGTATTGGCGACGAATAGACGGTGAAAACTTAGATCGCTACATGAATAGAAGAAACCCTAATTTGCCCAAAAATTCTAATTTGACCCGAAAATCCTAAAAGACCAAATACTCATAGGCAAAACCCTAACACTTAGAAAAGTTTCGGAATAACTTAAATTAAGTAAATAATATGAAATATAAGATTAAAAATAAAAAATTCTCATAATTATGGTAAAATGACAATTTTGCCCCTAGTACAGCAAAAAGTCTCAAAATTTCAAAATTTGACACATGGACACCCAAAATCAGATATTTATATACAATTAATTAATAAAAATATTTAAAAAATGACAAAAATTCCCTTAGTGGCCGGCCACATTGGAGTTTGTGCCCAAAAAGTGACTTTTTGCCTTTTTAAGCTTAAAAATGAGAAAAAGTTGTATAAATTAAGTATTATTATGACTCAAAACTTTTTATACAAGTAATATACATACAAAATATAATATTACAGACCAACAAAGGCAAACAAATCATTATTAAAATTTTTACACGCTTAAATAAGTCAAAAAGTCACATCTAGTCAAAGTAGCTTAAAGTAGCTTAATTATCTACATTTAAACAATTAATTGTTGCCAACATTTTTATAAATAATACTAATAATAATAACTCTAAAATAATTTATTTTAGTAGGTTGGAATACCAAAAAGATACATCAAATTAATTTAAAAAATACTTTCTTGAACAATGTAGTGCCAAAATACTACCAAATAAGCAATTAAAGTAAATTTTGAGCACATAACCCAACCAAACAGTCCCTTAGGCGAATTCCTCTCTTCCCATCTGCAAAATTTAGATTTTAAAATGTCTTAAAAAGAGAACCACCCACTATGCAACCAATCACAAATTAAAAAAATTCAAAATTATCTCAATTAGCATCATTAGGTCCACTACATACCCTTCTATAAAATAAAGGCAAAACACACCCCATCTCCTTCATGTATTTCGGCAATAAGAGGGAGAGAGTCCAGAATAGTGAGTGTTCTTAGTGTTCTCCAAGAGTTTGGGAGAAAAAGGAGAGAAAAAGAAAGAAGGAGGAGAGAAGAAGGAGGAAAGGTCCAAGGAGAAGCATTGAAGCTAAATCCACCCCTTCCTCAACATTTTAAATATCAAAAGGGGTAAGCAACTCCCTCAAACCCTCTGATGTTCTCCCCTAAGATAACTCTCAATCCATGTCTATAACAAACCTAAAGAAGATAAAATAAGAAATGAGTCAAAAAGGCATCTCTACAAACCCTAAGAAGATAAAACAAGAAATAAGTCAAAAGCGTCGTAGGAGAGATTTAGGGATTGTTCATGTATGAGTAAGCCTTATATGTATTTACATGTGTTTATTTTTGAGTTTTATGGCCTAAACATATTCTGGAGTTTTGATTTGTGTAAGTTTATAATATGCATGCAAAGAAAACATGTAAAAAATGCACACAAAATAAGCTAAGCAACCAAAATCCTAAGTAGCCTGATTTTCTGGACTTATTCATTTTCTGCCACCAACTTTAAATAGTCATAACTAAATGTAGAAAAATGGTATTAAAGTGATTTTTTTGTTCAGATCTGTATTTTTAAGTTAGATTTCATAAAAAATTGGTTTGAAGTTATTTCGTTAGGTAGAACTCCAGATATCTCATTTTTTCCAAAGAGTATCAGATCTTGACCACTCTGAGTTGCAGACCTAAAAATCTTAAGTTAAAATGAGGACCGAGCTTAGGTCAAAACAGAAAACATGTAGAGGATACATTTATCTTTCGGTCCACCAAAAATGAGCAAAAAATATGAAGTCTTGATGGGTCAAAACACTTCCCAAAGTCACTGTTGAGGTTCAGCAACTGACAGATCTCTCTGTCACACATTTTTGTGAGACCTAAAACCTAACTTTTTATAAGCCAAATCAAGAAGTGGTAAACATAAAATTTGTAGCTGACATATCAAACTAATTACGGAGCAAAAATCAGCCCAAAAAACCCTTGGATGATACCCCAAACGTTTTAAACATTCTCTGTTAAAAACACACTCTGCAAACCCTTTTTAGGCTGATTGAACCCTCTTTTTAAATTGGCCAAAATGTCAAACTTTTTACAAATAACTTGCCCTAGCTCAAAACATGAAACTTGTAGGGGATATCTTAAATTAGAAGCTCACCAATAATCAGAGCCATAGCCTATGAATTGATTCTCTGTAAACTGCTGAGCCGTTTTTACTAAAACAAAATAAATGATATTTTTACTTTAGGAACAGACCTTGGTGATAAATACGAAAGTTATAAAAAATATTTTTATATAATTTGTGTTAAAATTTCAGAAACTAAATTAATGTCTATGTATTTCGAAACACTGTTGTAACTTTAAAACTAACAATTAAACTTGTACCTAAACTTGGCTAAGTGTTGAATGGTGCGTTACTTATGAGACTTGAATGTGTGAACCTTATATGAACTTTGTAAGTAATTAGTGCATGAAAATGATGCCTTTGATGAAATGAACTCATGCTAATGGTTCGATTCTATGTCGCTTAAATTGTGGTTATGCTTCGCATGATTGTACTCTATGCTTTAGTGAGTTGTACCTTCTGCTTTAAAGACTTATACTTTATGCTATATTGGTTTATACGTCATGCCATATTTAGTTTCATACCATGCTATTGTTAAGTTGTACTTCAAGATACGAGTTGTTGTTCCATAAGCATCAATGCATTACACTTTAGGCATCTTGTGGGTTGGGTTTTGTGCGCAAATTATTGGATAAGGGTGGAGGATTTGGAATAATATCATGATTAGAGAGACCTTGGTCATGGGGGTGTTGACAATGGGCCATATACGTCTTGAGCCGTGTTACATCCTGAGCCATGTCACGTCTTGAGCCGAACAGCCGCTATACGCTACTGTGATCAGGAATGCTGATGAACGGGAACCTAACGTACGGGAACGTAGTGGTACCATTCGGGTTATTATAATGATATGTAGACTTTGGGCCATGTGCGTCCAGAGCCGTGTTACGTCCTGAGCTGTATCATGTCTTGAGCCAAACTACTGCTATATGCCGCAGTGATTGGGAACGCTGACGAACGGGAACCTAACGTACAGGAACGTAATGGTGCCATTCAAATTATTATGTTAGCTTGATTTACCTTCGAGCCATGAACGTCCTGAGCCATATCACGTCTTGAGCCGAACAGTCGCTATACACCGATTTACCTTCGGGAACGCTAACGAACGAGAACTTAACGTACGGGGACGTAATGGTACCATTTTGATTATCATGTTGGATATGATTGACTTTGGGTTATTTACGTCCTAAGTCGTGTTATGTCCTGAGCCGTGCCACGTCTTGAGCTGAACGACTGCTATACGTGTCGTGATCGGGAACGTTGGTGTACGGGAGCTTAACGTACGGGAACGTAATGATGTTACTCAAAATTTGATTGGTTGATTTATAATCGGGTTGGGCAACTACATTGCATTCATCTGCATCATGCACTTGCACAATTGTTCTTACATATACTTACCCTGTTGAAAATGTTAAATTGTCTGTCTATTTGGCCTTAAAATTGTATTGGATATTATATGATATGTATTGTAGGATATTTTATTGTGAGTTTGTTAGACGATTTAGGAAATTTTTTTCTGGGCTCCGGCTCCTGGCATTCGTGCCACAGGTAAATAATGACCTTTTTAGGAAGGCGTGTTCGTTGAAGAAAAGACTACGAAGAAAAGGGAGAGTGGCAGGAGCCGGTTAACCCTAACGATGCAGCTTGAAGACGTAAGATGTCTACTTTTTGGATCTTTTGTTCAATTTTTCACGAACATGATGTAACTTTTGTTACAATTTTTGGATGACTGTAATCATTAAGTATTTGGAACAAATTATGAACTATTAATGATGTATTAATTATCATATATAATTATGAATGTTCGCCTAGAATATGTCCCTTATTTATAGTTACATATGTCCCGACATGCCCGGGGAACGGGGTGTCACATTTGAAGATCACAAGCCGCAGCGCCGTAGCACCAGTTTTTCCAAGCAAACGACAAAAGTTAAGCATCCTAACTGAAGCGCCAAACAGGCGCCCTGAAGCTTCAACACAGTGGAGCCTCTTCCAAGCAACCCAAATAAGTGAAGTGGCTGCGGTTTCCAAGGCGTGGTTTGCAATTCCCAAAAAAGGCTGAGGCTTTTTCAAAAGGCGCAACACAGCCAAACGCACCGCAATTTCTGGGCAACAACAGTGGCGCACTGTTCGGATGCTTGGAATTATTTTTTTTTTTCCAAGCAACAGCCGGCACTGTTTCTTCAAGGCAAGCCAGTTGTTTTCCCAATTGGTTTTCGAAATAGTCCCGGTTTCCAAGGGAACACTGTAGCGTGTTTTCCCAAATCAGCCTACCGCAGCAATCCAAGTTGTCGGCGCCCAATCAAAAGGAGTCCAAACAGCATGCAAGTCATAGCGAATGGTGCATTCGGCAAAAGCTTTTATCTTCCAAACAGGATTATTTAAGCCTATCTTTTTACATAAGATAGAAATTCGTTAGAGTTTCAGTTTGATCATAAAATTGGATTTGATTTATATTTATCTTATATTTAATTTATTTTTTATATATTAACTACGTGTATAATAAATATTAGTTTTATTCTATTAATTTAATTAATTCGGATATCCAGTTTTAATTAAAATATTTTGTAATGAAAAATAAAATTAAGTTTTTTAAAATTAATTACTTTTAATTAAATGAAAAAACTTTAGATATTTTATTTTTTACAAAATATTACGTTTAAGATGATTTTTTTTAAAATCAGATATCTTAGAAAAACGTAGAATTTAATTCCGGATTTTGAATTAATTAAATGAAAAAATGTTTAATCGAAATAAATTATTATTTTTCAAAAAATGTGGAACAGAAAATAAAATAAATAAATACTTTTAATCACTACCTTAGCTGAAAAGCTGGAGGAAAAACTGTGCGTTTATTAAATTTTATTTGTTACGCATTTAAACACCAAAAGATGGTTTGATAAATCAGAATCTTTAAAATCGTGTATACGGAAAGATATTTGATTCTTTCAGATCGTGTGACTTTCGAAAGTTGGTTTGATAAACCAAAATCTTAGAATCGTGTACACAGAAAGATGTTTGATTCTTTCAGATCGTGTGGCTTTCGAAATTAATAAATTTATTTTAATTAAACGAATTTTTATATCCCTAAAAAATATTTTAAAAATCTAAGTGGGAGAGAAAATTTATTCACAGATAAATCCCGCGGTCTCCATCACTAGTTTGTAGGCGATACAATTAAATCCTGCATGTCGGCAGTAAGGTCTTCCTCTCCAATGGACAGATTAATTGCGGTATCGTCAGTACAAACCTCCTTTAGGGATAATTCTAGATAATTGTTAGTGTAGATCACTTCTCCAACTGAAAGGTTCATTGCGAAGCGATTAATTTGGGATTAGGTGATGGTTAACACTTAACTGTATACAATAGTATCCTCTCCAACTGAGTCACTGCTATTATATACTGGACCGAAGATATGCCAGCTATTTAATTTTACTTGGTATGGTCAGTTGCCTAGATAGTAAAATTAAAAGAAATTGGCCTGACTGATCTTATGATGGATAGTAGATGTCAATCCAACGTGGCATGCTATTCACAGGTTACCAGCCTGCTGGCGAATTAATTTTAAAATGGTAGAGGAAATCAAATTAAAATAAATTCAAAGTTTTGCTCATCATAATTAACATTTTTTTTAGTTATGTGATTCTCAGGATTAAAATGGTTCAATCCACTCGCTTCAATACTCAAAGAAAACAAACTTACGGGACCAAATTTTGTTAACTGGAAATGTAACATGGATATAGTTTTAACTACAAATGGTATTTCTTTAATACCAAGAAATGTGTCTGTTTCAGAAAAAGGTTCTTCCTCGGGGCCGAAAGGCATGAAGAAGAAAAATGTTCAGAAATAGGGAGACACATTTTTCAGGATAGTTAGTGGGCCACAAAATGGTGTGAAAAAGCCGAAAGACAGATATTTTCACTGCTACCAAACCCGGCACTGGAAAAAACTATGTCCAGTATTTCTCAGAAGGTAGAACAAATACGGTAATTTTTGTTCACTAGTTGTGGAAACATATTTACCAGTGTTATATACCGGTGCCTGGTGTATAGATACGGGAGCCACTAATCATGTCTGTAATTCATTGCAGGGGTTCTAGGAAACTCGACAACTTAGTGATGGGAAGATTTACCTGCATAAGGGCAATAATACAAAGGTAACAGCAGTTGTAGTAGAAGATGTCACTCTCAATTTTGGTAGAAATCAGGTTTTAATATTAAGAGATTGTCTTTATGTAACTGCCATTAGAAGAAACTTAGTTTTCGTTTTTGGATTGGCTGAAGACGGATATTTTGTTTATTTTAATAACTCTGTGGTTATTAAGAATAATAAACGGGTTATCTGTTCTAGTACATTGGTGGATAATCTTTATATTATTACTTCAATCTCTCCTACACTGCAACTAACTGAAATGAATAACACATCTAATTTACCATACAAGAGAAAGTTTCCTTCTTTAATGAACCAAATGTTTCTTTGGCACTTACGTTTGGGTTATATTAATCTAAAAAAGATAAACAGACTAGTAGCATATGGACCTTTGAGTTCATTGAAAGTGGAGGAACTTTCACTCTGTGAATCTTGCTTAGAGGGTAAGATGACCAAGATGCCCTTTTCGACCAAAGGCTATAGAGCTAAAGAACCGTTGGAGCTGATTTATTCTGATGTGTGTGGTCCTATGATAATCCGGGCTACAGGTGGCTTTGAGTACTTTGTTAGTTTCATTGATGACTACTTAAGGTATGGATACATTTATCTAATGCACCGTAAGTCTGAATGCTTTGAAAAATTCAAGACAGAGGCAGAGAAGTGTCTAGGTAAAAGTATCAAATCACTACGATCCGACTGTGGTATGAAATACCTTTTTGGAGAGTTTAAGGACTACTTGTTATCAGAGAGGATTACATCCCAGATGACTGCACCTTGCACTCCTCAGTAGAATGGTGTAGCAGAAAGAATGAATATGACTCTTATGGAGATGGTAAGGTCAATGATGAGTTATTCAAGTTTACCACATTTGTTTTGGGGACTTGCTTTAGAGACAGCGGCTTACATTCTGAACATAGTACCTTCTAAGTCAGTACCTTCTACTCTCATCGAATTGTGGACCGGGCGTAAGCCTAGTCTGAAACACATTCAAATTTGGAGATGTCCAGCACATGTTCTGAAAGGGAACGCGGGTAAGTTGGAACCGAGGACAGAAGTCTGTTTCTTTGTAGGGTATTCCAAGGGAACGAAGGGTGGTCTATTTTATAATCCTAAGGATCAGAAGGTCATTATTAGTACTAATACTCGATTCTTGGAAGAGGATTATATTATGGACCACAGGCCCAATAGCAAAATTATCCTTGAAGAACTGAGAGGAAATGCTAGTAGAATGGAAGAGGAACCACAAGTCACTGATATTCCATTACCTCGTCGTAATGGGAGGATTATCAGAACAGCTGCAAATCAAGAACAGGGTGCTGATGCACAGGGTTCAGATTATGCACAGCCTGTTACTGGTAGTACACAGACACAGGTAGTGCCTCGTCGTAGTGGGAGGGTTGTTTATCAACCTGACTAGTATATGTTCTTGGGAGAGTCTTTTAACAAGATCCCGGCAGAATTGGATATCGAGGCCTGTAACTACAATAAAGCACTACAAGACAAAGATGCAGATCTTTGGCAATGGACTATGAATTCAGATATGGAATCTATGTATTCCAATCAGGTCCGGGAACTTAAAGAACCACCCGAAGAGATAAAACCCATTGGATGCAAGTGGATCTACAAGAGGAAGAGAGGAGTAGAAAGGAAGGTTGAAACCTTCAAAGTTAGGCTTGTTGCTAAAGGGTTCGCTCAGAAAGAAGGGATCGATTATGAAGAAACCTTTTCGCTGGTAGCCATGCTTAAGTCTATCCAGATTCTCTTATCCATTGCCACCCATTTTGATTACAAAATCTGGCAAAGGGATGTCAAGACAGCTTTCCTTAACAGAAGTCTTAACGAGTGTATCTATATGATACAACCAGACGGATTCATTGCAAAGGGCCAGGAGCACATGTTGTGCAAGCTTAAGAGA
>JAOTRH010092191.1:0-16472 GCA_034768845.1 Heliamphora exappendiculata
CATGTGATGAATTTTAATTATATATATATATATATATATGTATATATTTGTGTGTATTTATAGTTATATATATTTATATTATTCATATAGAATAAATTAGCTTCTTAATTTTAATTACTAATATTATTATTTTGGATATTTTCTTAAATAAACATTTATTATAAATGTTATGACTAAAGATAGTTAATTATATTATCATTATTATTATTATAGAATGACTATTGCTGGGTTTATTTGGTTTTTTTACTTGACATATTAAGTATACTTCTTTTAATTGTACTAAATTATTTTTTAAAATTTTTTTATAACTTTATAACTTACTAAATTGTCTAAATCGCAAGTTAAAATCACTAAAAAAATCTTCATTAAACCCGTTAATTTTCACTATTAGTGGATTCACAATAAATTTTAAAAAAAATTACCTAGCAAAGATGAATTAATTGAAACTTTTCTCTTTTAACTTTTGCATATTCTGATAGCTAGCATTGAAGGCTTCATGGAGAGAGCAAATGCTTTTAGATGGATTTCCCCTCCAAAAAAAAAAAAAAAAGAAAGAAAGAAAGAAAGAAACGCAAAATCAGTTGTTAAAAGGACCCTTAGGCATTCAAGTCAAGTGGGACATTGCGACATTTTTTAACCCAGCAGTTGTGCTGATCATGAACGGTGAATAATTTGATCAAGTTTATTTTATTTTATTTTAATTTGATCAAGTTTTTTAATGAATTGTGAATTATTTTATTTTATTTTATTTTTTATTTAATTTGTTCAACTTTTTCAATTTTTTAAAATGCTATTCTTGATACAAATCAAAACAAAAAAATACTAAAAGATAAAAAAAAAAACTCATAAAAAATAAAAATAAGTCAATATGTCAAGTTTTATTTATTTATTTTTTAGTAAGATTTTTCATATTTTGGTTTTTTAAAAAAAAAGAAGAAGATTTACTTTTTAGTTTTTTTCTCAAGAAGGTTCACCGCTTTGGTTGGCTAGTCAATCTTCCTCTTTCACAATTGACATTTTACTCACCCTAGGCCTTTACTCTCCAACTTTATCGCCGGTGCTATTTCTTACTCTTTGCACGTTGTGAACTCTTCATATTAGCATGGGATTCTAGTGCTTATTAAGGCTACTTATCTTTTCTTTATCATTGAATTCGAATTCAGACAAACTTTAGAATTCTTTTGATTTCATGCCATGAAATCCAACTTTTTGAGATTTGTAGAAACTGATCCTTATTTCATTCTTTTTTGTAATTGTTAGCTTAGAGAAATACGAAGCCAGAAGGTAGAGACAATTCGAAAAAATCAAAACTAAATTAAAAGATGAAAAGCAAAAAAAAAAAACAGACAAAAACAAGAAAAATGCTCTTATTATTTTATCACTAACGAAGCCAACAATGTAGCAAATTCTATACTGCATTTATTAGAGATCGATCAAGCTGGTACTTAATTGAGAGAGATGAAAATGCTCACTATAATTCTCTTTTCTATATTTTTTTTCCCGAGATCGTTTATGTCGTGCTAAAACTCTATTTAAAGCCTGGCCCCTGGGCTGCGGTCACATTTGATAAACATTAAATGAAGTCGATTAGATAAAGGATTCAACTCTCGATGATAGCAAGCAAACAGTGTCCATCTTATTAATATCTTTGAAGTTCATCTAATTAGACACAACTAGTTACACAAGTTTCTGTGGAGAATATTGATAAAGTAGCTTTACAGAAAGGTGGTGTTGATTGAACCATTATTAGAGCAGTGAACGCCAATTAGCTGGTGTTTTTTCAATTATTCTATTATGTCTCTTGGGGCCATTCATAAAGATGAATTGAGGGGACACAAGCGAGGCCTTTTGGGTCCTCTGGGAAGATGCCGTGCACGGCTGCACCCCATGCCAGCAATTCACACTTGAAAAACTACCTCCGCCCCACGGATGGGTCTAATTTCTGTCAAACCTGTGTTCCACAATTCGCTTGCTTGAAATGCATGCCCTTGCGTGAGGTTGCTTCGATCAGTTACCCTATTCAAAATACCTTAGAAAATATATTTTAATTTCTCAACAATTAATTTATTGTTTTGTCCACCGGTTCATCACTCGGAGGTCCCACCTCATCCCAACTTTGTTAGGATCGATATAGCACATACACCAAAGCAATCACAAAAAATAAGGGACATAAAATTTACGTTGTTCAAATGTATATATGTATATATATATATATATATATATATATATATATCTATCTTGTGTCCACTATTGCTCAGATATAGATTATTGTAGCTAGTGAAGTTTACGAGCACTACACACGTGAATCCTTCTGAAGATTCTCGGCATTGAACTTCTTTATACTCATAGCAAAGTTTTAGAAGTTAGTACTGAAGGTAGGTACGTTTTGGTATTTTTCGCTCACAAGCAAGTGTTTGAACGAGGTGTTCTGAAAAAAATTGCTTGACTGCCAAATGGGCGAGCATTTGACAGAATCGTTGACTTCGTTAATATATTGTTGGAATCTGTGAATTCATTGGCCATTGAATTCTAGAATTTAATAGAAGAATTCAATTGCAATTGAATTGGCCATTGAATCCTGTAAATCAATAGCCATGAGTGGCTATTGATTTTCCTGTAACCCATTCCATGATGGAGGGCTATATATGCTGTCATCCCACGGGGGAAGATAAAAAGACGAAACAGAGTAGAGAAGGAGAGCAACAGACGGAAAAACAACAGACATAATGTGAGAAAGGAGAGATACAGTTCTCAGGTTATAGTGCAAGCTGCAATGGAGAGAAAGACAGACGGAGTACGTTCGTAGTCGATCCTTGGTGGTGTTCCAACGATCGTAGAGCCATTTTATCCTGGGAGAGTGACGCCGGTGGAATACCTACAACACCCTCAGTATGCGGCGAATCATTCTTAAGGAAACTGCGATTGTAGGACTCGATTTGTAAGTTCTATTCATGTTCTTTCTGTTATTTCATTTTTCTGTAATTTTATATTATTGTAATTATTAAAAATTAATAAAGATATATTTTCTGAATCACCGAGCATGTATATATTTATGGCGTTGAATTATCTCCCAATATATATAAGGTCATACTATTCTCTTTTTTCCCATAATATGACGCTCTTTTGGGGGGGGGGATTTAAAGTTTAGAACCGTTTTGCCTTAGATTCATGAAAGTTGGGGTTGAATTTCATTAAGAATATTGATAAATCCATGAATTTGATTGAATAAATTCAAGGAAGAAATTCACTAATCTCTTGAAACTTGAAAGACCTTTGATAGGGTTCAAATGCAACTGAATTGGTAGATTCCTTTGGCATTTGAAGAATTTGTGAATTTAAATTGTTGAAATTCACAGGCTGAATTTATCACCAAAATTTGACAAGAGCTCTCGAAATCACGAGTGTAGGTTGACCTTTTCTAGTTGTAATAACTCTTATATTTGCCTTGATGTTCCTGATAAGTACTTAATTCTCTCCTGTGGTTTTCCCCCATCTAAAGGTTTTTCAAGTATATCCGGTATCGGATCGGTGATTGATTGCCTTCTATTGAATATGGATAGCTAGCATTGATTTGAGCATAATTAGTTTAGTTCCTTATTATTTGCTGAGGTGGCCAAATGTTGGATGACCGAATTTACCGAAATCTATGAATTTATCGGAATCTCTTTGTTAGCTCATATGATCTTTTGGGTAGGAATAGTATAGCTATCATTATATATGTATTTTTGAAATCTACTTATTAAGCCTCAATTTAGGATGTATGAAAAACTTAGCTTTTAAAAAATTTATTTTTTTTTTTAAATAAAAAAAAAGAGGTAAAAAAAATTAAATTATTTAAGATACTTTTTTAAGATAATTTTTTTGTTTTTGGTTTTTTATTAAGAATTTTAATATATTTTTACTTTGTTTTTAATTTATAGTGTTTAAGATAAAGGCATAATTTTTTATTTTTAAAAATAGAGTTACTTTTTTAATTGAGGATACTGCAGTTATTTTTTTTGACAAAAAATTAACTATTTGATATATATATATATATAGACTTTTTTTTAAAAAAAAGAAATATAAAAATTAATAGACATTTTAGATAGAGCAATGCTCCCGAATAACTGACCGAAACCTCCTCATTGTCTCTATTGCTAGGTAGTGGCTTCAGGACACATGTAATATTTAGATTCATCCACTTTATGAATTTTATCACATATATTTATAATTAATTATACAAATTCATAACTAAAAAATTACACAAACTCATAAAACAACAATCATACAAAATAAAAAAATTTAATCATAAGAATTCATAATAAAAAATTACATAATTCAAAACCCCCAACATTTGATTTAAAAATTTAAATATTTTTTAATTTTATCTACAAATATTCATAATTTCAATCAGAACTCTCGTAAGTGCATATCATACACCTTAAAAAATAGGGTGGGCATGTTTATTTTTTAGTTTTGTTATTGGTAAGTCTAAATGCATCAAAAATAAGAACTGAAAAAATAATTATGCGGGGGAGAGTTATTGTAAGAATTCTCTCGTCCATATCTTTTAAATAAAATTTATTTTAAATATAAATTCTAAAAAAATTAATAGAATTTTACTATTGTTATTAAAAAAATTGATAGAATTCTCTCGACTTTCGATACTTCAGTAGAGTTTTAGTGTCGGGGTTCGAAATTGCTTGGCGACTTGACAGAGCTTCTCTCTCTAAAATTCTGTCATGAAAACGTACTAGGAGTACGATATTTATAGAATTCCTCAATAAATGAAATGCTAACATGTTTTGGAACACGTCAGGCCATTTGCAGTTGGCGGTTACTAAATTAGGAGTTGGCGTTCGCCACAAATGAAAATGTTTCAAGAAGTTCTAATGGTGGTCGCCAAGTTAGAGGTGGCGGTCGCCACTTTGGCTAGGGCTTCTAAGAAATTCTATTGATAGTCGCCACAATTGAGTTAGTGGTTCAAAATGATTTCATTAATTTGAAAGTTTTGTTGATTGGGTTCAAATACCAAACTTGGGTTACTTCCTAAAGATCGTACTGAAGTACCATTCTAACCGTTTTCATCATCAGATTTACCTAAGATTGGGCAGGATCAAATTTGGATGCCTACAGCTAGCGACAACGACAGGCGTGGACGGCAGTGGCGGTGTCGGTGGATGGAGAGGAAAGTCACGATTGGGAGAGAGAGAGAGAGAGGAGATGCAGAGAGAGATGAGGGAGGGAGAGAGAAAGGGAGGGAGGGAGATAGAAACGGGGAGAGGGAGGGGATCGACGGTGGTGGCTGGGAGTGGCACCGGCAACGAGCTAAGGTGATGGCTCCAGCATCAGTGGTGGTGGTGGAGGCTGGTGAACGGAGCAGCGGTGGGTGTTAGCCCTCTCATTTCTGTAATATATGCACACACACACATATATAAGAGAGAGAGAGAGAGAGAGAGAAAAAAAAAAGGGGGACGCCACCACCGCTGACCAACTCCTCACTGTCGACCACCATCGCGGTCACTGCCAGTGCCACCGATGATCTCTGCTGTCTTTCTTTCTCTCTCTCTTTTCGTCCCTCTTTCTCGGTGGTTTTCAATAATTTTGGGGTGATGATTTTGGGGCGACAATAGTTTTGGAGGTTTTCATTAAAAATTTTAACGATTTGATTAATTTGATATAAAAATTAAGTCTAAAAAGGAATTAATAATATTTTTAAAATTATATAAAAAAATTTTATTTTTATTAAAAATTAAAAAAATTCAACGTAATTTAACTTTTTGTTCTATTTTTTTTTTTTTACAACTTATAGTCATGTCCACACCTAGACTGTCTTTAAACACGCAGATCATTTTAGAAATTAACTTTTAAATTGTTGATTGGACACGTTGAACACCTTCAAAACATCATCATAATCATCATCATCATCAAACTATTTAACTTCTTGAAAGTTCACCAATTAACTTGCTAGACACAGTTTTCCAGAAGAATCTTGATAAAGCAGCTTTACAGATGTGCGTGCGGTTGAACAATTATTGGTAAATAATTCACACCTTTTTTAGTTTTTTTAATCAGAAAAAGAAGAATTTCATTCATTTAAATGAAAAAAAAAACAAAAAAACAAAGAAACAAAACATAAATAGCATCTGAATAGAAAAATAATTCAGGATAAGATGCTCCAAATGTACTATAACAAGAAGAAGGTACAGTCCATACTTAAAATGCCAGCCAGTATTGGTCATTGTAGTTCTCTAGGTCCCATGCATATCATTCATAAATTAAGATGCCTTATCCTAACAATGCAATGTTGATCAGCGAGTACATTTGAGTTTTTTTTAAGGAGATTTAGATGCATACTTTTTTTTCATAATACAATCATTAGTGTTGTATTAAATACTTATGTATAGTACATAAAAATATGTACTCATTGGTACATAATAAGTATATATATATATATAATTATAATTATAATTATAATGGTGTACATTTATAATCTCTCTTTTTTTCTTTTAAGTTGTCTTTTTAGGCATATTGAGAAAAATTATCAAAGATTGGTATTCATTATTAATTTGATGAAGTAATTTTTTAGGTTGATACCACTTGAAATAAATTTTGAAAAAAAAATTTGATTATAACTTTTTCATATGTTGCCTACTTTTTTGTTTATTTTTTCAAATTATCTCAATGAAGGGAACCTATAAACTAAAATAATTTTGATTAAAAAATTAAAAACAAAAATAAACAATATAAGATTTGGTTTAACTTGACTTTTTTTTGTCTTTTAATAGCTTTTTTCATATTGTGATCAAAGAGATTTTACCTTTTAACTCGTGTCATTACATGAGTCACAAAAGTACGGTAACAGTTTAAGCGAAGGATAAAAAAAAATATTAGTAAAAACAAAAATAAATTATTATCCCAAGCGGAACCTAACAATTTTCCAGGTTTTGAATCTCCATACAATATTGATGCTAACCTTCTACCATGTTTATAGCATGCTAAAAGTCGTGCATTTATTAGCAATAATTGTCTTTTACAAATACATTTAATTAAGTAACAACACGCTTTAATTTCATCATCATCAATATTATATCACCAAAATCACATTTTTCCATCAACCATATGCATTACATTAACTGCATTCACCACAAAATTGATATTTGACCTACAATCTACCTAGTGCAAATCAGTTGAGAATTACGTTAAAGAAAGTTCCAGGAAAAGTATTACTAATTTAATGCGGTCAGCAAAGCGGCAAAAATACGCAAGAATTAAGAAGATCATTAATTACATTCCGATTACCCAATACATAAGAGGATATCAAATAAACTAATTCATTCAAGGATTAGTCGAAGTGTGCTTCAAACTAACTTGAACGCTCTAAGATATTAAAAATAAAATATTCAAAGTAAAATAGCTTTGAGTTCGGACCTTACAGAAAATTAATTGAGATTTACCCACTGCAAGCTTTGGCAATATTAATGCTCTTTTAAAATAAGTGACTGGGAAAAAAAACAGATTAATTAAATAACTGGTAAAAAATAACAAAGTAACGTGAGAAAGATTGTTTGGCGACTATGTCACAGTAGTAACACTTGATAAAGCTATCACAACATCTAGACGAAATTATGTGTTTGACCATGGAAAAAACTGGGGATGAACTTCGTTTCAAAAATAGTAGTTTTTTTTTTCCCGATACATTGAATGTCATTTTATCATGTAAAAATATCGAGACACAACACTTTTGAGACATATTAGCGCCCTTGAACGCATTGATACAAAGAAATATAATTTTTCGAAACAGATAAATGATTCTTTATTAAAAAGAAAGTTTCTAAACACACCAACTTTTTAGCTAATTAATTATTATATTCTCTAAAGAGGGCCGGATTCAGTTTGGGCCGAGTCACTAGAGACCAATTGGGCCCAAAATAAAAAGCCATGTGATCAATGGGCAAGAAGAAATAAGGCCGGGAATTAAGGATCCATAATGGCTGGGCATGTATGTCTAGCCAAAGAACTAGCCCAGTATGGAGGGGTGTCGTGCCAGTATGACGTCAGTTGGGTGATCGAGCTATAAGTATTAATGAAAATAATTTAACCAAGAAAAAAGTATTAATGATGATTAAACCAAGATCGTACATTTACTGTACAACAATTAACTTAAGGCTATATGGGCCTGACCAACTCATTTGCAATGTAAGACTTGTGATGGAATCAGCTCATTATGAGCCCTAAGAGAAAAGTACATTAACTCGTCCCTATAAAAAAAAAAGGAAAATCAAGCTCAAAGTATGAGGTATGAAACATTTTTCGAAGGAAAAATTTCGTCCATTTTATTTTTCTCTACGCATTCTCTTTCAAGCTCAGTCTTAACTTGATTGTTGGAGTGGCCTCTGACATTCATCGTCAGCCCGTGCATATTTTCCACCGTGTGTAGGTCCTTAAATTATTCAGAGGTTCATTCGAACTGAATCCTATCCAAGTAATTCAAACATCCTTACAATTCAACCCCATACATTCAACAATACAAATATTTATACGTCAAGCACCAACATTTTAATACATGTAATGAATTCGTCTGCAAGAATGTTTGCATTTAGCAATTCTCATAAAAACAACTAAGTTCACACATTTATAAGCATTGGGCGAATGAGATCTCGGGCACGTAGAGGAAGATTATCTCTTTTTTAATTTTGGCTTCGTTTGACGTAAAATATTTTATAATAAAAAATAATTTTTATATAAAATTATTTTATAAAAAACATTTTTTTAATTTTTGTTTTTGGATGTTTGGGTGATACCTAAAAAAATATTTTCTAAAAAAAGGATAGAAGTCACCAGTTGTCGTCGCCGCCGCCACCCCCGATGCCCACATTGCCGCCACTACTACCACCTCGACCGCTGCTGCTGTTATTGCCACTTCTGTCGCTGCCACTAACACCACATTGTAAAATGACTTATATCTTTTTTTAAAAATTAATTTTGTTCTTATAAAATAAAATAATTTATTGAGAAAATATTTTACATTGGTTATATCAAACCAAATACTAAAAAACGGATAAGATATTTTACCAAAAGATATTTACATCGAAGCAAACAGAAAGATATTTTACCAAAAGATATTTACATCGAAGCAAACAGAACCTTGTAATTAATAAGCATATTTAGTACTGCTCCAAGTTCACAAGTATTTATGCATATAGTGAGATTCAGAATTTATTTATTATTACTCCAAATTAAGATCATTTTCACGACTTTTGATTTGTTTGATTGGAAATTTGGAACGCAGCCGTGGCCCTCCTGAATTCTTTATTTCTAAAAGGATTCACTTGCTTTATTGAATGAAAACGTGATTTTACCAAATCGCAGAAATACAATACAAGAATGGAAGCACGTTTTCGCAATGGCGAATAATTTTTGTAGGAAAAACGTGATTTTACTCCGTAGAATTTTGATTGGAAACACACTCCAATTAACGGAGGTGTTTGGCCAAGCTTCTTCGCCTAATTTTTAGTTTTATGCTGTTAATTTTAGTTATAAATTATAAATTTTTTCAAACACCACAATTTTTGCTATAAATTTTAGTTTTTTTTTCTTCTATTTCAGTTACAAATTATAATTTTTACCAAACACTTATAATTTTTACTACAACCTATAGTTTATAAGTTATTAGCTCCAGCAATTCCAAACACCCGCAATACATTAAAGAAAAAAATATATAAGTCAGCACTCCTTTCAATAATTTAAGCATTTAAATGACTAGGTGATCAATAATCTAATAGGATATATGCATGATTAATAGGAGAATGGTAAAAAGTGGTGAAAAGAGAAAAAAAAATTAATAAAACATGTATTTGTATAGAAGAGAGTGACAAAAATTAAAATGAATAATAATAATAATAATAATAATTTTTGTACAACTAACAAATGCCGGTAAGCTTGTACGTATTTTATTTCCTCTTAAAAATACAGAAAATGCAAATAAATGACTGTGTAATTTGAATTTCAAATTTAACCATCTTTTTTATATCTTATTCCTAAGAAAAATATATTTAATTAAAATGAGTAAGTTTAATTTTAACAACTACGAAAAAAAAATTCAAAACATTTTTAAAAAAATTTCAACCTAATTAAACAAATGCAAAAAGATCTATTTTCTTTTTTTCCTTTTCTTTTTTTTTTCTTTCACTTCAATTTTTAGGTTTTTTCTCTTCTAATAGACTGGATCCATAGGCTATGTTTGTTTATGAAATTACATGAAAGGATTAATAGTATCATAGGGCATGCAACTTTCCTAGTCCTGTGTTTATGAATTTTTCGCAGTAGGTTAATTATGATGATTTCAATCATCATCTTAATTTGGAGGAAGGTGAGAGAGATTTGTGGGCGGAGGTCGAATAAAATTAACCAACAAAGAGCTAGAATTGGACGGAGACAGGCAAAGGGTCAGTTGAGGAGTAATTTATCCATAATTTTGGAGCATTGTGTATTATTGTTATTTTTTATTTTTTTATTTTTTGCCTAAAAAAAAAGTCAAGACAAGATTATTTGTTTGGTAAAAAAGTAAAAAGTAAAAAAAAAAAAACTCAAATCAAAACACAAATTTCTAAAATATTCTATTTAAATTCCTACCACTTTTAAAATATAATAATACACCTTATTCATAACTTATTTCCTACTAACAACTGTATATAATTGTTAATATCAAATACGTAGAATGGTAAAATTGTCTAGTTTAAATAAAAAATTAAAAAATTATCTTTTTATTTAAGCAACTAATTTTCAAAAAATTAGCTTAAAAGCTAAGTTGACAAATAACTACTTTAAACTCAATTTAATTTTGTTTCTTTAAAATTTTAACTAATTTTTTAAAATATGTTTCTAAAAAAATCCTATATACAGTGCAAACAAATTATTTTATTTAGTAAAATAATTATAATATTCTCTATGAAAAAATTAATTCTACTCTCAATAATAAAAGAAATCATACCAATATCTCAAACATAACAAGATTTTTGGGATGTCTAAAAAATTTGACTTTTAAAAAATTTTAAATTTAAAAATTAAAAAAAAAATAAAGAGAGTTAAATTATTTATAATAATTTTTATGGTAGTTTTTTTATTTTTTAATTAAAATTTCTTATATGCATTTACTTTTAATTTTGTGAGGATAATTAATTTTTTTAATTGAGGGTATAATTAAAATTTTGCCACTAATTCAATATAGAATTTTTCACAAAATAGAAACTTATTGCCATGAAATATTTTGCCACTAAAAATTGAGTAACTTTTTGCGAGAAATAATAAAATTTGTCACAAAATTCTATATTGTTGGCAAAATTAAAATTTTCCAACCAACAAATTATGTTAAGAGAGGAAAAAAAATTATCATTAAATGGAGCCGATCATGAATATAAATGTTGATAATGATACAAAATGGTGATAAAAAACCGGTGACATAATTATTCTCTTTTTTGCTTCTTAATTACCTAAAATTAATTATTTTCTAAGTTATTGTACACTTAATTATAATCTTATATCCATACATATATGTGTATATTGGATCTTGAATTTTTGAACTCTCTTTTTTGTACATACGGTGGCACGTGCACGTTTTAAATAAATTGTTATAATATACAATAACAGTTATTAATACATAATTAATTTTTATTAATTAATTTTTATAATATATGTAAAAGTTATTTGCAATGAATTACTATTAATTTATCTCATCACTAACATTACATGTAATTTGAAAATTAACACCGTCAATTTCCTATATTTAATGTAGGAATTGGTTTTTTTTTTTTTTTTTTGAAATAGCGTTGCATTTACACAATATTTAATGTAAGTTACTATTATTAATCGTGATGAGATTACTATTAATTGAACAAATATTAAAATAGTCAAAACACATGCATTAAGCGAATTTAATTAATTTAATTAAGTTTAGTAAATATCAAAGTGTCTTCATCACATGGATTAACTTGATTAGTGTGGGGATAAAAATTAAAAAAAGAAATTAGGTACAAGTGCCAAATATAAATATACTTTTCTTTTTCGTGGGTTCAGCTATAATAAAGAAAACCTAACAATAATAAAATCCTCATGTAATTTACCACGTTGAAATGCTAACTAAATAATTTGTAAGGAAAAGGATTGGGAAAAATCAACATTGTTAGACTCACATGCTTTAGGGTAATTTAGTAATTTTACAAATAAATAAGTGCATTTAAATAATTTTAACATTAGTAAAAATGAGAAGAAAAAAAAGTAAGTATGAGAGACGACATATAGCAGACAGATCAGGATGAAACCCTTTAAAGATTCTACTTCTTTTGAAAAAAAATTAAAATTTTATTTTATGAGTTTGTAGTAGGCTCACAACTATAATTCAAATTATTTATCTTCTAAAATGCGTTGAAGAGATCATTTATATAGAAATTTAATTTGATAGGACATTATTAATTAATAATTATGTCACGAAATAATATTTTATTTTACAAAATTTATGATTTTGATTTAAGTTAAACTATTTAAATGTGAACCATTCATTTTAAATATTAAAATACAATATTTTTATATAGTTACCCATATCTGATTAAATTGAATTGTTATATAAATAATTTTTTTTTTGACATGGTTTATGTGATGAACAATTTTAATTATCATAGTAGATCTATTTTAAATTTTAAAAATAGAGTCTTAAAATGTTCTTTAGTATAACCAATATAGAATCACGTAGATAGAAAAAAAAAAGTTTGTCGCTCTCACTTTTTTAGTTTAAATTAAACTATTTAAATATAAATCATTCATTTTAAACAATAAAACATAATATTTTTATATAATTATCGATATCTAATTAAGTTGAATTGTTATATAAATAATTTATTTGATGTGATCCATATGATGAACAATTTTAATTGTCCTTGTGAATCTATTTTAAATTTAAAAAATACAGTCTTAAAATGTTCTCAAGTACAATCAGCAACGAGTTAGTCTGGGGCATAGAGTGGAAAAAATTGCCAGCTCCGCATTTATATAGTGTATACAGGCATAGATATAGATACTACTTTGTGTGGCGGGTAATATGGCACCTCCCTAGTCTCAATATCGATTGCGAGCCCCAATTCCTTTGAAGATGTTGGGCTTTATTAAGCCCAAAATGGTATTTACAAAATGGACTTGGCAAGATAATGGCCCACCAACCAAATTAGAACAAGACTTGGGTGGAGCCCAATTTTCAACCAGGCAGGCTTACCACTCTAACCCGGTTGATTCCAGGTCATCAAGTCTGGCTAAGGCAACTGATGAATGCCAATTACACTGGGCTGGCCCCATGGTGTTATTAAAATTGGATTCATTCATGTAATATTAGAAGTAATTTTCAGTTTTTGTGTAATCATAAGAGAAAAATTAATTGAAACAAACTAATACCTGTTTATCATGATACAAAAATCAAATGAAATTGCATGAATACTGAAAAGTACCCGCAAATTAAATCAGAAGAAGATTGAACTAAAAAACAAAGGTGACCCATCAATTTTTTTTTTTCTCTTTCGTATTATAAATTTTACGTTTAAATTGTGTTATTTAGACTAACAGTTTGCTTGGTAAAGAGTTGTTATTCTCTCCTTTGTAGTATTAATAATACTATGTCTTTTTAATATTATTAGTACGGAACTTTGAATTATTTTTTATTTTCATTTAATGGTAAAAAAAAAATTTATAATTTTTATTTAATTCTTTTTTTCATTTTAACTAAACATGAATTAAATTCTCTCTCTCTCTCTCTATATATATATATATATATATATAAGAACGTAAAACTCCAATATTGCTAATCTCTGGAACAAGCCCTAAGGAACATCGAAATTCTAATCTGGAAGAAATTCAAACGCGTGGAATATGCAATACATTACATGACATTAACTAACTAAAATACAAAGGAAAGATAGGGATGAAATTGATATATATCAGAAAAAGGAGGAGTTATATATATATATATAATATCTAACTTTCGAGTAGCAAACCATCTTTCTTGGAGGTGGAGGAAGCATTCCTGCTGCTGGAGAGGCTCCACTGATCCGAAGTCCCCGCAGATGAAGAAACCCGAATGTTTCCGCATTTGGCGACGGTTCTCACACTGTCAATCAACTCCTGGGTGGGAGCCTCCTCCGAGAGAATCTCCAGCAACTGTCTGGGCGTGATGACCAGCTTCACCTTCCAAACTCTGCCGAGGCCGCCGTACAACCCAGGGAACGCCGCCTCCTCCGCGTACGATCTCTTCAGCAATCCTTGACCCTCGAACGACATTCTATAGGGCGCAGCGACGAGCGACGCAGGCTCGCTGTTCGATCTCACATGCCCTACTTGGGGAATTTGGCAACCCACTCCGAAACCACCCTTGTTGGTGTTGAGGGGGAGAAGATAATATGATTCTCCTGCCAGAAGCAGTTCGTGGTGGGGCAATGGTTTCCAGAAAAGATCGCGGCTCCTGAAGATGCCGTGGCCCGGGAACTCGTCGGTGATGCACTCCGCGGTTATGGCCCCGTTGAACTCCATGATCCCGCCGTTGGATGTTACTACCTTGATCACTTCATCATTAAGCTCTCCAAGGCCTCCGAATAGGCAATTGCCCATTTCTTTAATTTGGTTAGAAGTTGGAACTCTGCGTAACACTCCCGCATCTTATAGTTATTGTCCTTGGAGGGCTATAAAAGATGGGGAACGTCGTACGTGGAGAATGAGGTGGCCGTCGGTGGATTATTCTTATTTCGACATTCTTTAGGGCTATAAAAAGACAATTTTTATAATAATAAAACTAAAACAAAAAATACTATCATTTCAAGCTAAATTTAGAAATAAATTTTAAAAAAAGTTAATGACATCTCTACAACTTAAAAACTCACTTTTTTATTTTAAAAAAATACTAAATTTTAAAAGAAGTCAAACAGGATAACTATAAAAATTGAATTGTAGCCATTCATTTGCACTATGCCCTATCTGGGTTTATTTTTTCTAAATTTTTTTTATCTTTTAATTAAAAATTTTTATCTTTCTGAATCGCCTCGATGAGATGAAAGTAAAAAAATTTAAGATGAAAATAAGCAACATAAAATTTAGATTATTGGCTCATTTTGGTTTATTTTTGTCTTTTTTAAATTTTTTTAATATTTTGATCAAAAAAATAAGATGGCCATAATTGACTTGTAAATTTAATATAAATAGATGTTCAGAACCTGATATTTGTAATTTTTAGAGTTGTGTTAAAATTAAAAAGAGAGAAAAAGAGAAAGTGAAAGTAGGAGGGGCCATGTTACCATATCTATTATGTTTCGTATACAGTGAAATGGACAACTTGATGCCGGTCGATCTGTGGGCCCAAAGGCCGACAAATGGTAGCCACTCATCCATGGTTTTGATAGGTGTAGACCGAGTCAAAGATTGATCAGAGTCAAAACCATTGGCCACTTTTTACTTTCTCTTTATTACATTTTTTTCCCCATCTCTTTTATATATATACCAAAGTGAAGGTGGAGAAGAATATCACCTTAATTCCGGGTTTTATGATCCCACCATATATATATATATATATATATGATGATGATGATGATGATGATTCGCAGCACTTGAAATCAAATCTTGCTACTTCACTCACTGGTCCCATGGAAAAAAGGACAAGCTCATTTATTTAATAAACAAGATCTGACGCCTGTTTTGGCCCAATTAATTTATTGATCGACCTTTGAGGTGGATTATATACTGTTATATATGCTACAAATTCACGTATGTACACAACATGTTCATAAATTTATTCATAATTTAAAATAAATAATTCAAATTTACTTGAAATATAATTTGCGTCACAGGAATTTATTTTATATTATTAATAAATTTATAAATATATTTATTTTATGAATCTGTACCATTTTTTGGGGTTATATATGGTCCAGTCATGCACACCAAATACTTGTTCATTATGCAAGTATACACCAAATTGCTGCAGCTGCTGCTCTAAAGTGTAAAGTGAAAGTTCAACCTACTTTTAGTGGGTCCAACCTTTTAACAGTTTGGGAAACTTATGATGATAATTAAACCAGTAGAGACCAAAAAAAATAAACCAAGATTAGTGGGTGACCACGCAAAACTTGGGAAGGATTGTCCTTGTTGCTGGTGCCTCACTCAATACATTTATTTCCACTAACGTCGCAACCATTAGGATATGAGAATAAAACACATGGACGCATCAAAAACACCGTCGCATATATTTCAGTTTCATTCTAATTGCTTTGTTAATAGTGTGGGAGACAAAGCAACGCAAAAATATGTTGGAATCTGTGAATTTCATTGGCCATAAAAATTCAGATTTCAATAGCTAGGCAATTACAATTGAATTGGCCATTCAATTGCAATTGAAGCTTGAAAACCAACAGCCATGAGTGGCTATTGATTTTCAGGAAAAAACCCTCCATAATGAAAGGGCATGT
>JAOTRH010092202.1:0-16472 GCA_034768845.1 Heliamphora exappendiculata
GAATGTAATTTAGTATTTTGGCTAAAAACTTAAAAAAATAAAAAATTAACTTTTAAGTTAATTGCATATCAATTTCTTAGTTCCAAGAAGAGACGCAAAATTTTAATTTAGTAGAGACGATTTGTTCTCATAAATTTTTAGAAAAATATATATTAAATTTTTTAAAAAAAATTTTAAAATGGCGAACGTATATAATTTTAAAATATTTTAAATTAATATTATTATAATAATAAATTTTTTAAAAAATTTAGACAATTGACGGCTCTCATCCTTTGGGTCCGTCTATAATTAGTTCAAAGTAATACGAAAAAAATAAACACTTAAAAATCCCACTGAGTCCGAAATTCAGTCCATCGGGCTACAATCGTTAACCAACATGGTTTAATTAAAAAATTAACTTTATTTTTTAAATAAATAATGTTTTAGTATCTTAACCACAACACTTAAAAAAAAATTAAATATTTTAATAAAAATTTTAAAAACTACACAAAAATAAATTATTTTAAATGATTTAACTTTTTTTTTTCTTGAAGAACTAAAACCTCAAACATCTCAATGCAGATGGATAAGGCAGCTTTGTTAGGGAGTGTAGTGGAACAAGTGAAGGATCTTAAGAGAAAAGCACAGGAAGTGAGCCAACTAATCACAGTTCCTACCGAAATCGATGAAGTGAGCATCGATTGCTGCTTGGATCAAGGCATCGGAATGTGCTCCACCGACAATACCAAAATCAAGAACGCTACCGTCTTCATCAAGGCTTCCGTTTGCTGCGACGACCGGCCGGAACTGTTCTCAGAGCTCGCCGGAACCCTCAAAGCCCTAAAACTGACCGCGGTCAGAGCCGATATGGTCTGTTTGGGAGGCAGAATTAGAAGCATCCTCGTCCTTTGCACCGACGACGGCAGAGAAGGTGTTTGCACGAACAACATCAAACAGTCCTTAAACAGAGAATTGAGCAGAATTGCTTCTTCTTCTTCTTCTTCTTCGGGATCGAACTATCGCATGACAAGCAAGAGGCAGAAGTTCTTCCTTCCTTCTTACGAATCGCGGTGATTTTACAACGGCCGATGGATTGTCCGGTGACTGAAGCTTAATCTCCGGCATTAGCATAATTCAGATCTACTGTTGTGAATTCGTTTTTCAAGCACGAGGCAAGTGGATTGATTCAGTTTTTCTTTTTTTTCTTTTCTCGTGCAATTGTGTTTGTTAATTTCTTCTAATTTGCCAAATTTGGAAGTTTCTGTTCATTCAGGCATTAAACCTTCAATAATTTCCCCTAATTTTTGGTTGATTTGGCGAGTTTTGTTCTTTAGCGACATCCAAGTTATATTGCTTCTTCTTCTTCTTCCTTGGGATCCAACAATCGCATGAAAAGTCACGCTAATCGCCATGATTTCAGAACGGTCGATGGATTTTCCGGTGAGTTAAGCGAAATCTCCGGTATTAGCGTAATTCAGATCTACTGTTGTGAATTCGTTCGTTGCAGCACGAGGGGATTGGATCAATTCAATTTTTTTTTCCTTTTCTCGTGCAATTGTGTTTGTTAATTTCTTCTCATTTGCCAAATTTGGAAGTTTCTCTTCATTGAGGCATTGAAACAATAATTTCGCCTAATTTGTGGTTGATTTGGCCAGGTTTATTCTTTGAATAAGTTGAAGGGACTCTTAAAATACACTATTTCAATTACTTTTAAAATTTAAAAAGCTGAATAATGAGTTTAAAAGAGTATATTTTATATCAAATTCATCATTCAACTACTGAGATTTTAAGAGCGGTGATTGGATGTATTTTGAGATTATCAATAAACTTATTTTTATTCTTTAGCTGACATTTATGTTTTGCATAGCTTTTGATCTTTTCTGGCTCACCCTTCTGTTCAATTTCTGTGTGGAAATTATTCACTACGAGCATTGACCAATAGGCATGTTTAATTGATTAGATTAGATATAAAATTAAATTATATATTTATAAAATTATATTTTTTTGTTTAAATTTAACAAAATGGTGAAAATATTATGCATTTATTAAATAACTAATTTCACAAAATATAAATTATATCATACTTAAGAGAATATTGTATTAATAATATATTTATTACTAGTCTCATAAAACTCGTTATGAAGGAGAATTATATATTTTTTAATTATTAATTTAATCAATTAAACATTGTCTAAAAATTTGAATGAATAAAAACGGAATAAAAAATGCTTTGTACACAATTAACAAACTACAAAAATTACATAAAGTTGATATTTACCATTTATTTATATTGAAATTAATAAATATTATGAATTTCAGTGTAAATAAATTATCAAGATTTAATTTTTGTGATTGATTATCTATAGTATTACTGAAACTAAATTTTATACATAAGTCTTTTGAGTAAAAAAAAAAACAGTTAGTCTAAACATCCCGAAATTTTTCACCCATCTAATTAACCGAAATTTATATTATATATTATAACAAAATATTGTTAGCTTTTTGAAGTTTACTCTTAATTCAATTTTTTTAAAATTTTAAAATTATAAAATATAAAAAATATATGTTAACAAATTAATAGTTCTTATATTAATTATTGATTCTTTAATCAATATGGTAATGTTATTCAAAATTTTAATTTATGACTTTAATTAATATAATAGATAGAAATAAAATTAAAAATAATATTATAAAAAGTCGAAATACATCTATCTTCTACCATTTATATAAAGTTAAATTTAAATGTTAATTATCAAATAGTATTAGGTTATGACAATTTTAAGTATATTTATAATAAAATTTGTAAATTTTCTTACATATATATTTTCATATTTGCAACTTCATGCACCTATTTAATTTTCATTTAGATAAATAATATATTTAATTATTATTTTCTACTTCTCTGAATATGTTTATTATAGAACGTACGGATGAGTGAGAATTTTTTTATTTTGTAACTTTGTTTTCTAATTATTTGTCACAATATGCAAAAAGGTTTACGATGCCTAATTTATAAAATTTAAAGTTGTTATTGATATTAACCGATTTAGTATTAAAATTGTGTGATTTTTGATGTATTGACCATCACATAAATTAATTTAATTATATAAGAAATTAAAAATAAAACTAAGTGAAGTAAATTTTAACTTAGTTAATCATACAAAATAGTAAAAAAAATAAAGTGATTTTTTAAAGATTAATTTGTAATTACTTAATTGGTATTGTTACATACAAATTAAATATTTTTTTTATTTACTTCAACTCAATATTTTATCCACATGTGTAACTTTTATACCTTACTTTTAATAACTCAATTAAAATTTAAAAATTTAATAAATTATTAAAATATATTTATTTTGTTTCATGTATAACAGTGGTTAAGTGCTAGTAATAAATTAATTGTGTATACAAGACTTTAAATGAAGCAGTAGCAAACACTAAATGCTCATTGCTCGTGTCCAAAAAAAATAAATAATTAATGTAAAATAGGAATAATATAGGCATTACATATAACTGTTTAAATAAATAATTAAAAGTAATTATTCAATTCTATCAGAGTATCATGTGGTAATTTTAGGTAGTATTTTTATTTAATATTTTGCGATAAATTTTACGATAGTGACATAATAATTCATATTTATTTGATAGTTGAAAAATAAAAATTGATTCATATAGTATGAGTTATAATTATTTATTAATCGAGAATATTATATAAAAAATAATTAATAATTTGCCAATAATTAGATGATGGACTTGTTAGGAAAGTTAAAAGCAAGACATTTAGATTGTTAGATAGGTTAGATAGGCGCGGGTTGAAATATTTATATATTATTTTTTATTTTTTAGTTTGTGTTTTTTTGAGTTTCTAGTTAAGAAGATTTATTTGAAATTGTCTGGTCCACATGAATCAAGAAGTATATTTGTAATTAAAAAAACTTAAGATTTTAGTTAGTGGTGACACTGAGATCTGTTTCAAGATTTTTCTTGTCACATCTTGAATTGTTCAGTTACTACCCTGCTGCATCCTGAAATCCATCATTCTTTCCAATCATAGTGTAGATCCTGGTTGGGGTTTAGTTCGGCTTGAGCAACTCTTTCGTGACTTGGCCGAATTGCTTCCGTTTTTATGGTATCAGTGCGCCTAGAGCTTATTTGGCTTACCACAAGCGCTTTGCCCCTCCGCCTCTGAGGGTGACTCAGACTATATGACTTTGGACTTTGCTCGGTATCTTCTTGCTCGAGACTTTCCTTTTGCCTTACGTGTGATTCTTTTCGAGCATCTAGTCTTTGAACCATTCGTCTGAGTTTGCCAATCTCTTTGTCACGTTGTTCCATTCTCTCATCTAGATTGTTGATGATCCTATCGCGTTTGGCCAATCTTTCTTATAATCTCCCCCTCTCCATTGAAGATGGGGGAGAAGGTCTCTCTCCTCTGGAACTTGTGGTCGAGTAGTGCAACTGCCTCCCATTGTGGGAGGCGTCATCCTTACGCATTTGAACTTTTGAAAGGATTCTGGGGGCCCTTGGCCAATATGGGATAACTGGTATAGATCTTTGGGTAATATCCTTCTGTTCCTTGGTACGGTTTCCGGTGAATCCAATTGGAGTCTAGCTTATGATTCCGTTGGTTCGAAATCTTCGATTCCCACAGACGGCACAATTAGGATCAAGTGATTTGGCCCAAACTCCTCGCCGCCGAATTCGCTGAAAGCTCCTTACTCCGCTGTCGAACTCCTGCAAGGCAGAGAACACCGTTAGTGCCCTCCGGTCTGATTTGACTGGGAGGCACTCCGACGCTCAAGTTAGATATCTTTCAGAGAGGTTTCCAGACAAGAGCTGAGTTAAGAGTTGCGTACCCGTATTTGTCAGAGTGCCTTCTTTTATATGGGGATCAAAACCTCATGAGGCTGAATCATCATAAGATTCTACCTCATATTCTTTAGGAATTGTTTCATATCTTGTGAATCTTATTCTGACTCGTTTCCATCTGTATATCTGATCAAATCGTGTCTAGAATGGAAACTTATCTTTTCATTAAAGGGGCCGACATGGGTTTCACTTGGTCTGGATTGCCCCTTTCGGGAGTGGACCGAACTCGTATAACCCGAACGACTGACCATCCCGACTTTTTTAGATATTGGAGCAATCCTTTTCTGAATTGGCTTTCCTTTTGGGATATTGGTCCCGTTTATTTGAGCTGGTTTTCAGCCCATAGCTTTTGTCCACCCTCAAGTTCTTTGTTTTTTTTTTTTTTCGTATTAGTAAATTTATTTTTGCTTTAAAAAAAAACTTCACTCATTTTGGTGTTTCCCGTGAAAACGAATTTAAAAAGACTTTTGTATCAAAATTTAAAAACAAAAAATCTTGAATAAAAATGGGGAATTCAGTAAGGAATTTCGTGTATGAATATTTATGTATTAAAATTTTGATAATATTATTATTTTTGTTCTTATTGAAAAAATGAGGGAGGTCTTTAAATATAATTTTGAAAAAATTAATTAAAAAATAAAAAATTATTAATCTTAACTCAACGTAGAGTATGAAAATCTCTCATACCTTATCATGAGAATTAATTATATATATATATATATATATGTAAGTTTATTTTTTTTAAATTTTAAGTAAAATAAACACTTATGTATGAGAATTTTCTCAATGTAAAAAATTATCAATACTGAGAAATTTCTCATATGTGATTTTTTATTTTGATTTTTTTTTGAGTTTTGAGTAAAATAAATACATATATAAAATAAATTTGTCTATGTAAAAAATATCAACACAATAAAATATTTTTTAATACATGACATGGATAATAAAAATTAAGAAAGAGATAGAAGGGAAAATAAGTGAAAGAAAAACAAATTCAAAAGTAAGAGTAATTATATATATATTTTTGTTTTTGTTTTTCAAAAAAAGAAAAGAACAAAAATACAAAGTACCTCATATACCCCAGAAACCATTCGGTAAATTTAGTTATTTTCTTTTTGGTGCATGTAGCACCGCTAAAAAAAAGAAAAAATTAAAAATTTATTGACAATACATATTTGTTCTGTTTGAGATAATTGCTTGTTTATTTTTTTATTTATTTTTTAATAATTTTTTTAATAATTTAATCAATTTATTATACTTTTTGAGTTTTCTTATCATACGGGTGAAAAAAGCAAAAAATAATTGATTAAAATATAAAAAAATTAAAAAAAGACAAAAACATGTCAAAATGAGCCAATGAGATAATTTTATATTTTATATTTTTGTTCTTATTAATTTTTTTATATTTTGATCAAAAGTTCTTATTCTTTTAGTTTATCTTACTGAGTCGATTCAAAAAAATAAAAAAATTTAAACAAAAAATAAATAAAATTAAAAAAAATAAAAATAAACTAAAATTTCAAAATTTAGCCCAAATAGGGCCATTCTCAACTAAGAATGCTACGAGTACCAAATAATATGAAACATTCACAAACATTAAATATTAAATAGAGTTCGTGTTGAACCCATTGCATTAATATTTGTAATTTTATAAGATCATTTAGTACACTAATTTGAGGATTGTATTATTTTCCATTCGCAACATAAACAACATGTATTATAATTTTTGACAAACTAATCATGTAATAGAATTAATTTGCATTTTCATCTTTTATCATATAATTTTTACATAATTTTTGCATACGCCACCGTACAGAGAGTTCGTCGTGTTTGGGAAAATATTTTTCAAATATCTTATTATAAGTTTATATGTTTATATTTAATTTTCTTTATTTTTCCGATTACTCTTGTGACAAGAAATTTGAAAGTAAAATTTTCCATTAATACTGAGAATTTTCTTTAGAAACGAAGGTGGATGTATTTTTTATTGAGAATTTTTAATTTTTTTTGGATTTTTTATTTTTAATTTTTTCGTAACGGGTGTAATCTAAAACGTATAAAATTTGAATTAGTTTTTTTTTTGTGACAAAACATGAGTTGTCACTAAAAAGCTTAAGTCATGATTTTTTGTAATAATCTTTTATTTGTCACGTAAATTTTGTTGCTAAATTTATTACAAAAAAATAGATTAGGCGCTAAAAATATTTAGTGGTAACAATTATAACAATAATGAAGTTCTGAATAAAAAGTAATTATTAGTGACAATATTTTTAGCTTGTCACTAAATTTCAGTAGACTAATTTTTGTGACAATACAAATTGTTATTATAAAATGTATTGTTGTTTTTTTTTAAATAATTTTTTATTTGTCACATAAACTTTGTCGCTTGTGGCCAAAAAAAACAAAGATTTGGCACAAAAAAAGTTTTAATGACAACAATTTTAACAATAACAAAAATATTGTGACTAAAAAGTGTTTATTATTGGCAACATTTTTGACTTATCACTAAATCTCATTAGGTCAATTTTTTGTGATAATGCAATTATTATTACAAAATATATAGTATCCTTTACTAACAAATATTTAGTTTTGTAATAAAATTTTATTTACTTTAATATTTTAGAATACAGTAGCGATAAATAATTATATTTTTACATAAAAATAGACATTACTGTATATTTTAATTAGCCGTTTATGTTAGATTATTTTTTAACTAAAAGATATTTATAATTTGAAAAATGAATTAAAAAATGGATGTTTTAGAATGAATGTTTGAAAATAATTTTTTAAAATATATTTAATTGGTAATTTTTAAAAACTTTTGATTTTAATTTTTTGATATGTTCAAAAAATAATAACTATTTTTAATTCAATGTACTTAATTGGTCAATATCAGATCATTCATCTTGAAAATTTTTTAATTGTTAAATTAAATTAAATAATAGTTCAAAATAAATTTAGTCAAAGAATTTGTTCCAAAAAAATAACCCAAATATACCTAGACAAGAAAATTGACCAATAATGAATTTTACAAATTGTAAAAAAATATTTATTATTTATTACTAAATCCTTTTATTGACAACAAATGAGTTGTCACAAAGTTGTCATTAAAAGCTTGTCTCTAAAAGTATATAGCAATAATTTATTAAATTAATTTATTTTAAAATTTACTTAAATATGCTAATAAGTTAAATTTTATATTATTTATTTTAACATTTTAATTTTTTTATTAATTTTTTAAATTCACTTCTTGAATTAAATAAATTAGAACAGTTAATAAGTTAAATTTTTTAATATTAATATTAATATTAACATAAAATATAATAAATAACTTAATATTAAAATTAAGTTAAATAAACTAATGAATTAATTTTAAAAACAATGGTCCGGTACAAAACAATGGTGCACAGCAAATATCCAAATTAATAGTCAAGACAACCAATAGTCTAAATTTAATTTTAATAGTCTAAATTTAATTTTAACAAAACAACGTCATTTTTGTGAAATTAAATCTGGACGATTCATTACATGCCCATCATTTGGGCAGTGCAAAATAGAGTACAAAAAATTATTAGATACTCCTAGAGTATTATGGAGGTGATACCACGTAATACTTATGATAAATAAATGATCGCAACCTGTATAATGTGGGACACCATTTGTTTTCTAACCATCCAATAAAAATAAGTCATCGTATTTCTATTGTAATATTTATCGTTACCATCTTGAATGAGAGTACAACGTGGATTTGTCACAATTACAACGAGGAGTACTTCTCAAGCCTTCTTATTCGTTCAAAGCGACTTGGTTCTTCTTCTCTTTTTAAGCCTTTTTCTCCATCTAAGTTTTTTTCTCCATTCGATCGAGCGTGATGATTTGAATTTTTATTATGGTATCGACATAATCAACGACGAGGCCTTCACTACCATTACAACCTCCACCGTCGCCACCAACGAATTGGTATAGTAATCCCATGAATTGGTTTCATAAATTAGTTTCATTCTCCTGAGGGTAAAATGGGCAAAACAATCCCACTTCCCCAAATTGAATTACCAATAAGGGTGGAGGTGGGTATTGCTAATTTTACAAATGAGTGAGATTCATACTCCCACCAAATTATTAATCCCATGAATTGGTATAGTAATTCCCATGAATTGGGGGAGTGGAATTGATATAGTAATCCCATGAATTGGTTTCATAAATTAGTTTAATTCTCTAGAGGGTAAAATGGGCAAAATAATTCCACTCCCCCAAATTGGATTACCAATAAGGGTGGAGGTGGGTGTTGCTAATTTTACAAATGAGTGAGATTCATACTCCCACCAAATTATTAATCTGGGTCAAAATTTTATAAACAAACATGAGATTGAATGGTTGATCGAATTCATCATCCAATCCCACTCTTTATAACTGGTATCAAACATGGCCAAAGGGTGCTGGGCAATAGATTTTGCACGAAGCAGACGTAACCAAAAACTGATGGAATGAGACTAAACTAGAAATGCTTTCAAACAAGTTAACAAAATGAACGACCGTGATTGCAATTGCATTATATATGTATCGTTATAAAAAAAAAAAAAGGAATTGTATCAGCCAATTTGTAATGAAGATATTGGATCTTCAATATTATCAGCCAATGTTTGCAGTACCATGGATACACAGATACATATTTCAATACCACAATTTTAATAAGCTAATATATATATATATATATAGGGATTACATTGTAACATCAAGTTGAACAAGAAAAAAATAAAAATAAATAAATAAAGCTTAAAAAGACAAGCAAAACAATACTCATAAATCATCAAGTCTAGCCTTTCCTATTCCAAACACCCACCGAGTCTTCAAACTCATTATTTTGTCTAGAAAGCTGCACAGATCATGGTGCCCTATACAAGACGCTTGCGCGCCTGTGAATTTTTCTTCCTGTAACTTATATTATTATATGAGAAAATTCTGGGTTTGTAGCATTTTCTCATAAAGGATAAAAGAACAATTCCGCTGCGTTTGGGTCATCAAGAAGTAAGAAGATATGTAGAGTGTGATTTTAGTGAAATCAGTGCATTTTTAAATATACACAATCAATTTTTATCAAGATTTTAAACTTTCGATACCGATTGAAATTTAACTCGATTCAATATTGACCAATACCAACATGTCTTATGATATGGAACCACTCAGTGACAAAGATAGTGTGTATATCAACAGAGGAGAATGATAAGACGAACTCAATTTTTCCCACAGTGAAGAGATCGCAGGAACTTCTCTCAATTGAAGTGCGAGAAAAAGATAAAAATAATAATAATTTCCCAACTCTTTTATATTTATTTTCTCCTTCTCATCCTACACTCCTAAAGAAACCCTAGCTACTAGTTAAGAAACTACGGAGCCATCACCCAACCACCAAATTATATATAAAAGGAAAGCGTGAACCATTGATCTTACCTTCAGATCTTTCGCTTTCATCCTCACCAAGACAATAATAAAGTAACTATCTCAAGTATATGTCCAGAATTTGATCTCTCAGTTCTTCAATCTCTGGTGCAATTCCTTCTTCGTCCCAAATGCCTCCATCTGTTTGATGGAAGTATTGTTGCAGTTGATTTTAGTAGATTAATCATCTCAGATTCAAACCATTGAAGGCCCAAAAGATCTCTTTATAGCTCGCATGCAAGTTAGAGTATAGCTGTAGTTGAATAAAACTAGAACCCTCTTGAGATTCTTCATTAGCCCTTCAAAAATCGAATGAAGGGTCGCCGTAGTCCCATATACTGGCCGGCGGATACTCATCATCGCTCGTCGACGGCCATACAGCCGAAGATCCCGCCGGATCTGACTCCGCCGGTGCAACCGCTGGTTGTGAACATGTCGACAGACACAAGCTCGACCCAACTGAACCCACAAGTGAGTTGATGTGATCGTACAAGTAGTTATTCTGATGATGATTATGATGAATATGAGGATTTGGGTAAGATGATGCGGCGGAGGGGTTGGCTCTAACCCTAAAATCGGATTGTCCGTACAATTGTTGTTGTTGCATCAGAAGTTGGCTAGGGTTTTGTACGATGTTAGGGTACTGCGTGGCAGCGTGAAGACCATACGGTAACATGGTTGACGCCGCCGCCGCAGACGACGGAGATTGCCAGGTGGAGGAAGGAAAAGTGAGGCCGAAACCGCCGAAACCGGAGGGTCGAGGAAGTAAGGGACGAAGCGTTTGGGTGGTGGAAGAGGAAGCGCCACCACTACGTGCGGCGGCGGACTGGGAAGATGAACCGCCACCGCCAGAACCACCACCACCACCGGAGGGTTGGAGGTTCAGCTGGGCCTTGGAACCGTAGAGCATAATGGCGGCGCGGTCGTACGCGCGGGCCGCGTCCTCGGCGGTGGCGAAGGTGCCGAGCCACCGGCGAGTCCGTCTTCGCGGCTCTCTGATCTCAGCAACCCATTTCCCCCAGCTACGTTGCCTCACCCCTCTGTACTTGAACTTACTGTTGTCGGGTCCTCCTTTTCCCTTGCATTTTTTGCTGGTGGCGGCGGCGGCGGCTGCGGTGGTTTCATTGGTGGTGACGGCGGTGGTGTTGGAAACAGAAATGGGGTTATTGTTGTTGTTGGTTTTGATGTCGGGGTCTTGCGTAGGTGGTCGATCATGGCCTGAACTGGCCATTGAAGTTATTATTTATCTTTTATCGACTGAAAAATGAAGAAAAGATGGAGAGAGAGAATGAGAGATCCACCGCCTCGTTCTCCGTTACGCGATTAGTCGAAAGAGAGGGGCTCTGTAGGTTGATTTGAATCTCATTTCTGTAAATGGTGGACGAGGGCGGTGGTATATATATATATATATATAGTAGAGACGAGAGAGAGAGATTGCTGTTCTGTGTGCTTGTCCATGTTCTTATTGAAATGGAGAAAAATATTTACAATTACACTAATTATTAAAAAAAGTACTCATTATTCATATTAGGTTTGTGCCAAGCGCGGTGCACATATGATTGATTATGCTTAAGTTATGTTTTAGAAATTATGTTTTAATATAGTATTATTAAAATATTTTTATAAATGTATGAGAGAGGATAAAGAAAAGAGAGAGAGGATGTAAGGAAGAATATGAGAGGAAAATAAAAAAATAAGGAAGAGAAAGAAATAAAGAGAATAAAGATTGAGCGCGCCTTCATGTAATTAGTTTGTATTCTTAAATTGAATTTTATAACCTTTGAGATATATATTTATTTTACTCATGTTTATATTTTATTTATTTAAAATTTGCTTATCAAGATTTATAAAACAAAATTCATATCGAATATAATAATTTTAAAATAAAAATAAAAATGAGAATTTTATTTTCACAAGGGAGGAATAAGAAATCATATATTTTTTGAACTAGTAAATAAATAATAAGACAAATTACAATAGAAAAACAAATAAAATGAAGAATATTTTTTATTATATTGTGATTTTGTTACATTTTTACACATTAATTAGTTAAAAAGTTTAAAAAATTCACATTATATTTAAAAGAATAAGAAAATTTTCCATTTTACAAATGAAAAAATAATAAATTTCTCATTTCTCACATAAACATTTCTCATTTTCTAAATTGAGCTTTCAAATCTATACACCTTTTGAAACTAATTAATATTAAAAAATAAGACAAAATCATACTTCAAGAAATAAGGCTCTAACATAATTGCATAAAAATAGAAAAGTTCTCTCTTTTTTTTTTTGTAAAAATAAAAAAAATTCTCATTTTATTTTTTTAGATCTTCATATTCAATATCAATTCTGTCTTATAGATCTTGATGAGTAAGTTCTATAAATTTAAATATATATATAACAAAAATTATATAATTTTAAAATCTTAAAGTACTCAACAAATTTTACCGTGGAGCAAATTAATTTCATTGTATTCATTGACAAAATCTATAAGACAATTTGATGTGTACTTGAAATACTCATCAAGAATCACTAACTTCACCAAATTTTAACATTCAATATATTTACCGTGGCGCAAATTAAAATACAGATCATCTAGTTAACTTGGGTACCAAATATGAGAAATCTCGTCTTTGTCACTCTCTTCCTGCCTATTAAACAACTGTTTTAAGATGATGCCATGAGCACCGTGTACTCTAGAGAGTAGTTTCATTTTGATGGTTTGTATATATTTGTTTCTATTTCTTTTGTTACAAAGAAAAAATTTAATATTACCCATAATATATCATTATTATGATTGTGTAAATAAAATGAAATATGTACTACTCACTCATTCTAGACACACTGTGAGTAGCTATATAGTGCTTTCTTCGTGGTGTTGCATTTATGACTTAGAGTAATTGCACCAGCAACAATTCAGATTGGAAGGAGTTTTACCTTTGTTATGTTTTTCAAAATGCTTGGTTTTTACTCTTTCTTTGTCCTAATGTTCCAAACATTTAAGAGAATCCCCTCTACGTTAATCCATACTCTTCTCTCCAAGTTGAATTCTCTGTAGCTCTAATACTAAACTACATCGAACTAGCTCCCCATCCAGACTTTGGCCCTTTAACAATATGATTTTTTTGTCTTCCTCAAATAAGAATTGGATCAGTACCTTATTACCACCCAAATATTTGATTGGTATGTCAAGCACTCCTTCCTTGTTCCTTGTGTCTTCAATAAAATGGTTGATCCTCTAGTCTTTGATGATGCCTACTATGCACATTTGAAGACATTTGTCTTCGCTCTCGTTCATTGTTGTATCCACTTTTGTTTGATCTACCTTGACCCTTTTAACGCCCATATTGTCTACTACTTGTATGTATAATCTACCATCCCTCGCAGATTCCTTGAACTTCCTAGGGACAACCCTATTTGTGCTTCTCGCATAGCTCTTCCATTCGCTCTTTTCTGCTATATTCATTGGCCTGAAGATAGCCTTGGACACCCTTAATCTATGATCACCCAGTCACACGCCATTGTATCTTTGAATTGCATGCTTTGCCTCTTCTTCCTCTGCTAACCAAATGAATCCAAATCTTGTATTTGATCCCCTCCTCCTCTTTTTAGGCACAAAGGCACCCAATAGTTTACCACACTTTGTAAAGATATCTCTGAGCCACTCATTGTACATCCTTGGTGGTAGGTTGTCAATGAAAATTGTTATATTATGCTCCTCTTCTAAACCTTTTGTCCATCGTTTTGCAGTTGGTCGACCTTATTTCCTGATTTATTGTTGATACTTTTTCCATGCTTTCTCTTCTCTCAGTAGTGAAAAATGTTGGTTCCATTCTTTCGCAATATATCAGAATTTATCGTTCTATATAATTAATTATAATGACTTTATATATATTTGATATTAATAATAAAAAATTATCAAGTAAATATATTAGCATCTTTTTAAAAGGAGTGAAAGTTTAGATTGGATGGCTCATCAATTGATATTTTTGATTTTGTTTTTATCTTTTAAGCTTTATTTATTTTTTGTCAAATGAAAAAGTTATTTTTTAACTAAAAAGGCCAAAAAACTCATTTAGTAATCAAACTTGTTGGAGCATATAAGAGAGAATATAGCACTTTGTCCGAATATAAAAAACATATAGGTCCAAGTGCTTTTCTTTGTCCCCTACCTTTTTGTATATACTGTGTTTGTTTTTTAATTAATTATTAGCTTCAATAATACAACTTTTCAAGATATTATACTCTTCGAAAGTATAAAATATGTAATATCACCTCCTTCTAATTATATTATATTTCCTTCATCATCGAATATCTTTCCATCATTCATTCAAGGACCAAGATTAATGGAACTCTTTTTTTGCTTAAAAAAAGGGGGCAAGATTAATTTTTATTCTTTTATTTAATGCTATATTTTACTCTAAACAAACATAGTACAGAGGGACCCATGCTTTATAATTACATCTCTTCTTCTATTATATATCTCCTTGCCCTTTTATCTCATTTGTATTTTATATTTGGACAAATCAATAGACCATAAGTATTTTATTTAGATGAAAAAATGTTTCGAATAAAACCATCTTTTGTTAATGTATTGGTTGTTAGTTTTTTTTCTCCAAATAAGTTGTGCATATTTGGGCATTCAAAATAATTTGGATATATATGTTTGTGGTTTCGATAAGAAGTGAATATGATTGAATATAATTGCATGACGAAAATCATGAGAGAGAGAGAGAGAGAGAGAGCGAGAGAGAGTGAGAGAGAGGGTGACCCAGAATCTCAAAGCAACCATAACCACTATTTTCATTGACAACCTCCCTGTGCAAATCCATTGCCAATGGCTTGGACGACTGTTTCAGAACTCTGGGTATGTGCCGGAGGTTTTCATCCCAAATAAGAGAAGATAGAGAAGTAATTATAGATTTGGTTTCGTTAAGTTCAAGTGGGCAAAGTTTGTCTCGCATGCCACCAATAGACTAGATGGTGCTCGGTATTTGGATAAGGTCATATATGTGAAACAAGCTCATTTTGATCTTCTCCGTAGAGGTGAACCAAAAGGTTGGAAACATGGTCCATACCCGGGTGCTAGAGGAACTACCTCTAGTGGCCCAGCACGCTGTCTCAGGTCTCAACAACCCTCTTCTCCGAGACAAGGCTTGAGGACGGTGGAAGCTGGTGCCACTGATTTTGAATGGTTCAAGAGCTGCGCGATAGGCATCATGAGAGATGTGCGCTAAATCACCGGAGTAGAAAAAGCCATGAGAAGTGAAGGCGTGTTCAGCATACGTATCAAACCACGTGGTGATCTAAAGGTGCTCATTCAGTTTTCTAACGTTGACGAGAAAAAGGATTTTACCACCAACACCAAACAATGGTTGGAAACTTGGTTCGATGTCGTATATGACTGGAACTACAAAGAATACAATTTATCAAGACGTGTGTAGCTCAACATTGAGGGTGTTCCTCTCCATGTCTGGAATGAGGCTACTTTCTCAAAAATTAGTGAACAATGGGGCTCATTGCTGCAGGTGGATGAAGGCAGAATACTGAGAAAGGATCTGGAGGTAGACAGGGTCTTAATTAACACAGAACATAAGGATAGCATTAACCACTTCTGCAATCTTAAAGTTGGTCAGATGCTATATCATATACGCTGCTAAGAAGCTGGTTACCAAAAATTGTACATCTGGGGTTCGAGTGACAAGTGCGCCATACCCAAACCAACGAATATCCCTCCAGTGGCAGGTATCTCAAGCAGTGATAATGCTATCCGTGGCAGTTTCAGTATAGATGATGAGGCAGCCTTAGGTGCTTATGTTTAGCATGTATGCAGCTTCTGGTCCAGCTCTTGTGCTTTCCACAAGCCTTTCATGCTCTTTTTAGCCCTTTTGGCTTTTACAATAAACTTTTCTTTTGCTGATAAAAAAAATAATAATTGCATAATCCAATTTGATTATATCATTGTATAAGAAATGATTAAAAAGATGTTTTTATCATATTTTATATTAATTTGGTGTGAATTTATTTAATACTTTTATCCAATTTAGTATACCATTTAAAGTGACAAATATAACAATAAATAAAAAATAATACTTTTTAGATTACCCTTACTCTTATTTAAAGTTAAGAATGCAATTTTCTTAGCTATATCTTTTTGTAAGTTATTTAAGTAAATTTAAAATCTTATT
>JAOTRH010092233.1:0-16469 GCA_034768845.1 Heliamphora exappendiculata
GAGATGGCAGAGAAACCCTAGCGGCGCCGACTTTTTGAAAAATTGGGAAAAACTATGAAACAAGCATGGAAAAAATTGAAAAAAATTACAAATCGAGTGTAGAGAACAAGACGATCATCAAAGAAGGTTTTTTTTTTTTTTTTTTCTTTTTTTACAGTTTCGAAATCAGAAAAAATGAGGAGAAGCGAAAAGAATCAAGAATTGCTAAGAAATTTACATAGAATCGGGCTTTGATACCATATTAGAATTATTGCAGAGAGTGGGAGAGAAAAGGAAGAAGAGAGAGAATTAAAATCACAATGAATGAGAGCGCAACAACATAGGGTTTACACCCTATCACTTGTTATTTATAATAGAACCAAAAAATACGAAAAGTATAATAATACCTTCAACTTAACAGTTACTCAAAAAATCAAACGTGGTTAGCTCAAGTAGATGGGTGCTTCTGGTATTTATGTGATCAACAGATACTTAGAAGATTAAAAGAAAAATTTTATAAGACAACTATTAGACCAACGATTCTATATGGGACAGAATGTTGAGCTGTTAAGAAATATCACATAAATAAGATAAGTGTTACTGAAATGAGAATGCTAAGGTGGACCGTGAATTTGTAGTAAAACTAGAAAAGATAAAATTAGAAATGAAAAAATTCGTAGAATGGTAGGAGTCACATCAATCGAGAACAAATTAAGAGAAAAATAGATTAAGACGGTTTGAACACATACAATGTAGACCAGTTGATGCAGTAGTAAAGAAAAACGACAAGATTATAAGTAATAAAAACACTACGGGAATGTGTAAACCTAAATTGACATGAGAGGCCCTATTAAGAAAATATATGAACTTATTGAAATTAATTGAAGATATAACCCTTACCAAAACAGAATGGCGTAAAAGAATTCATGTAGCCAACCCTAATTGATTGGGACAAAGACTTAGTTTGTTTTGATTTCGTTTGGTGATGAAGATAAGAACTATCATTAGTGGCGGAGCCAGGAATTTAGTTCGAAGGGAGGCACAAAAACATAAATATTCATGATAAACAAAAAATTAAGATATGCATTCTTACAATTTCTTTTTGTTATAGTTGACCGCGACGGATTTTCATCTTTTGAAAATTTTTCATAACAGTATCATTGTTAACTCTATCAAAAGCATTTCTCTCCATGTAAACCACCAAATTATCGTTCATCCACTGATCACCCATTCGGTTCTCTTCTTTAAGAATTTTCTGTTTCTAACTATGATTTTTTTTTAAAAAAATTCTTCATAACTGTTTAGAAAAATGAAAAATAAAACAAAAAAAATCAACCTAAACTCAATCCAAACTAAGAAATCAATAATATATTAATATTCATCAATCAATAATCTCAAATAAATAATTTAACTCAAATCTCAAAAAACTCAAATAGATGACATGATATCAGAAGCAATCAAAGCATACGTAGTTTGTTAGTGTACAAAGCATTTTCCTAACACAAATGATAAATGCAGTTTCACACCAATTTCGCACATTTACACAGTTTAGACAAGAGAAATTGATCTTCATACTCTAAAAATCATCATACCATGTCCACGTTCTTAACAAACATAGAAATATTCAAAAAAAAAACAAATTAAAAAATTGCAACAAAAAAATTGCAGTAGATAATTACAAGAGACACTAAAAAGACAACAAAAATACTTCACAGAACAAAATTGTGTGAAATCCGACAATTTCAACGACGAAGAACCAACACGTAGTCAGAAATTACTTTCAAGAACACAAAAATTATTTTTCTGAAAGCAACTCACATTGCAAAACTGAAACAACTGATCGAAACAAAGCAGAGAGACGAAGAGACTTCACTGACCTTCAGTGGCGAATCTGGGAAGTGAAGAGGCAGATTTGGGAAGTGAAGCCTCTCGCAAGGTGTGTGGGTTTTGATTGAAGGAAACCAACAAGAATCCCCTCTCTCTCTCTCTCTCTCAGACCTCGCCTCGTTGTCGTCGCCATCGTCGCCGTTGACGCCTCGTTGTCATCGCTGTGCTCAATCTCACCGCCTCGTCGTCGTCAACGCCTCGTCATCTCATCTCACCGCTGCGCTCAATTTCACGCTGTCACAGACTCACGCTCGCGAGTCTTAGACTTAGGGTTCACAACAGAGGGGTCACAGTCTCAAGTATAATTTTTTTAATAAATATATAATAAAAAATATATATTTCAGGAGAGGCACGTGACCCCCCTGGCCCCTCTTTTCATCCGCCACTGACTATAATGAGCAACAGGAAGAGGACTCAATAGTGGACACCACTAGCTTGGATGATGAGCTTCAAATTTATCTCTATGTTGTAATTGGGTTCTCTTTCTTACCTGACGGTGAAGGGAAAAGGTAATATAAAGAAAAGACAGGTAATAATTTTGATAGATCCCTGTATCATCTACAATTTCTTGAATCCAAAAGCTGCAAAAGTTGGGAGCAAAATCATAGAGACTGATCAGTAGCAGTAGTTGATGGCACAAAAATGCACAGTACAGCCATGTGCAAGGGTTTTCAATGGTGCTTGGAACACTTTTTAAGGATATAAGATTACTTCCATTAAGGAGTTGTGATATAGTTCTGAGGGTACTATTGTTGGCAACGTTAGGCCATGTGATTTGGGATTTCAAAAACTTGAATATGGAGTTTACCTTGAAAGAAAGAAGGCATGTGCTTTAGAGGGCAAAGGAAGGATGAAGTCAAGTGCATTGGCAAAGGGAAAATGCAGAGATTGCTCAAAAAGAACACTCGAGGGGTATTAGCTCAAATCTTTGCAATTCAAGAAATTCATGGGGAACAAAATCAAAAGGAAGAACAAGAAAACAATTTGGACGAGCAGCTCTACCAACCTTTTCCAAGAACTAAAGGACTTGCCAGCTTTGAGATTACATGACCATCACATTACCTAGAAGGCTAGTACTATACTTGCAAATGCAAGGCCCTATAGGCCTCGTTTGATAATCGGACTAAGTTGAGTGGGATTAGTGTAAGGATTGTGAATAAGCTTGGATTACTAATGAGGTCGGACTAGCAAGTTGTATGTTTGATTAACATAGGATTAGTTCATGGATTATTAAGAATATGTTTCACTTGTACAATATAAGATGGGATTAAATAATACGCTACCAATTTTACCCATGACAGTTTTGACAAACAAAACTACTGTAGCTTCATGCAGCACACTATAACATCTTGGACCAGAAAAATGAGAAAAAAATAAAATCACGTAACTCCAATCTGCTTCACACACCGCAAAACTTACTACACTCATCATTATGCATTGGCAGCAAGCAGCTCGACAAAATGGGTAGCTTCCATTAAGAATATCACCCCCAAAAATGCTAAACACATTCTCTCACTCCAAAAAAAAAAAAAAAAACGAACTACTTTATTAAAGCCAATCATGTTCAGCTGATAGTAGTAAGATATGAAGCATTAGAAAGTTGAGATAATTTGTTATGGGGCTTTAACATTTACAGGGACAGAATTGGTATTATGCTAAATAAGTAGGGACAATTTTATCTTTTCATTTCAGTCATAATGGACAGGACTCCGAAACCCATTTCCCCCTAGTGTTTCCCAATCCATCTGAATAAGGGGATTGATAGTCTAGTTTCATTGTTAGTCCAAGCCAGTTATTGAAAAACAAACGCCATACTAAGGGACCCAAAATCATACTATTCCAGTCCAAAATCCAAACCCCTTATCAAACAGGGCAATATAGGTATCCTTACTTCCAAAAGAGTGAGATGGAGAAATTAGTAAAGGAAATGTTGTCTGCTGGTATCATTAGTGAAGGGGGAGGGGGCTGAGTCCAAGTTCGGCCTGGCCCGGATGTTGGTCCAGGCCCAAAGCGAGCCTGGGTCACCCGGAAACGAGAGAGGTCGGTCACATAGCCGTGCTGATCACATCCATGCCTCGACTAAGGAGCCCGGCCATGGATCCGCAATTAATGAGATCTAACGAATGCCATACGAGCATTAAATGAGGTGTGACCAACTCCGTACGACATTTAATGCGATTAGACCGAAGAGCCCAGATCATCAAGTGGGTTTGGCCGAAGATAGGTGTGTACATGAGGGAAGTTCGGGGGTAAGTACGGGCCGAGCTGAGGGCATTTATAACGTATAGACGGGATGTCTGTTCATACATGCCACCGCCGTTTATGCCAACAGGGATGGTAGAGATAGAAGAACCGTTTTGCAGAGAAGCGTGGGAGGCATATAATCATGATTAGGATTGAAGAGAGAGGGAGAAATCTTCCCCTATAAAAGGAGAAGTTGGAAAAGCAAAAAGTAGGCATAATTTGAATTTACTAGGAGAAACCCTGTCAATTTGCCATTCATACGCTGTTTTTCTCTTCAAACCCTTCCTAACTTCACCATCGGAGTGGCTTCCGGCAGGTTGCCGCCGGCCAGTTCACGTTTATTCATTCTTGTAGGGACCAACACGTTGTCGAATATAATCGGACCGGATTCAACCCTTCAACAAATATAATTTACGGGTTTTCTCCCGTACAATTAGAAATAATGTAAGTTCATATTCATCACCAGTGTTATTGGTAAAGAAAAATATGTGCGTGGGCTATAGGGCATTGAATAAAAATACAATCAAGATAAGTTTCAATTAAAAATAAGTTTCTGATATCATTTATAAATGAGCTCTTGGATGAGTTAAATAGAGCAAAACTCTCTTCTAAGTTGGACCTTAGATCAGAGTATCATGAAATCAGGGTTTATCCTCGTGATATACCCAAAACTACTTTTTACATGCATGAAGGTCACAATGAGTTCTTGGTAATGCCTTTTGGCTTAACGAATGCACCTTCTACATTTCAGAGTTTGATGAATGGAATATTTCAGCAGCATGTGAGGAAGTTTATCCTTGTGATTTTTTATGACATCTTGGTGTATAGCAATATGTGGAAAGTTCATCTATTGCACCTTCAAATTAGTTTTGAAATACTGAGATAGAAGAAAGAGATTCAGTTGAACAAGCAAAAATTACTAGCGATCTTAACACCAGTCTTGACTTTACCTGGCTATTTCAAGATTTTTATTATTGGATCTGATGCATTTAGGGAACGGTTAGGTAGGAGCTATGTTGATACAAGAACGTCATCCAATTGTTTTTTGAAGCAAGCCCTCTCTCCTAAGAAACAAGGGGCGTCAACCATGAAAAACTGTTGATGGTAGTGACGCTTTCTGTCCTCAAATGGAGATATTATCTTTTAGGAAAACACTTTTTGATAAAAATTGATCAAAGTCTCAAACATTTACTGAAGCTACAAGTAGCAACTCCCTTTCATAAAAATGGATTGCTAATTATTGGGATTTGAGCGTGACATCGTATGTAGAACTGGAAACGAAAAACATAGTTAGGGATTCCCTATATCCATAGTAACAACAGATTGGTTAGTAGAACTTAAGCAAAGTTAGGTAGTACACCTTGATTTGCAGATTCTTATTAACAACCTTGAGCAGGATCCTACTTCGCACCCAAACTACAAGTGGCAACATGAAGTTCTAACTTACAAAGATAAGTTGGTTGTGAGAAACTTAAGTTGGCAGCATGAAGTTCTAACTTACAAAGATACGTTGGTTGTGAGAAACTTACAACAACTCAAGCAAAAGATAATTGAGGATTTTCAGAGTACTGCTGTAGTGGGTGGGCACTCAGCAATAGACAAAACTATTTGTAGAACCAAGAACGCTTTTTATTGGCATGGGTTAAAGAAGGATGTTAAGCATTTTATATCAAAACATGGTGTATGCCATACGTACAAGTCCGAGAATGTGCAAAGCCAATGATGTGGCACATGTTTTTTTAGAGAAGGCATATAAGCTCCATGGAACGCCTAATACCATGGTACCAGACAGAGACCCTGTTTTTACAAGCCATCTCTGGTGGGAGTTGTGCAAACTATAATGATGGAAATTGTGTTTGAGCTCTTCTTATCACTCGCAATCAAATGGGAATACAGAGGTATTAAACAAGTGTTTAGAGAACTACTCAAGGTGCATGGAGGTGACTATCGTAAGTATTGGGCTAAGTGGTTATCCTTAGCTGAATGGTGATACAATACCACCTATCATTCAACCATTAAGACTAAACCTTATTTAGTTGAATGGAAATACAATACCACCTATCATTCAACCATTAAGACTACACCTCATTATGCAGTTTATGTGCAACACCCTCTCAATTATACTATATGTTTTGCAGACTTCTTCAGTTGAGAGAAACATTAGGCTTTTGAAGGAGAATCTCCATCAAGTTCACAACAAGATGGAACATTTTGCTGATAACATGAGAACAGAGAGAGAATTTGAGGTCAATGAGTGCGTTTATCTGAGGCATAGGCAAGCATTGTTGACTTTGCATAGGAATATGAAGTTGGCTCCTAGATTTTATGGTCCTTTTCAAATTGTGCTGAAAATAGTAAGGTGGCTTATAAATTGAGGTTGCCAGGCAATGCTAAAGTTCATCCAGTGTTTCGTGTATCTTTGCTCAAGAAAAAAGTAGGACAACGGGTCGTCGCAGCGCGGGCAGGCTCTGATGGCAGATTTCAAATGGAACCCATAGCTATTTTGGAGTGGAGATTAGGGAACAGGAACAACAAACCAGTGGTTCAAATCTTGGTGCAGTGGTCTAATACTTTTCCAAAAGATACTACTTGGGAGGATTGGGATGAAATCATAAAGAAATTTCCAGAATTTCGGCCTTGAGGTCAAGGCTTGTTTTGATGGGGAAGGGGTTGTTAGGGCCGTTAGTTAACCCACTCGCCCAGTTAACTCAATCAATTGTAACCAGTCTTGGGTTGGTTCCTTAAGCTGTTAGTTGGTTACAAGTTAGTTGATGTTAGTTAGTTAGTTGGAGTCTTGAAGAAACGCGGAGCGATTGCAGTGTCTATAAACACTATAGTAGTTGTAGCGAGAAATTCATTCTATTGTAATTTGCCTATTTCGATCAAATAAGAATTTTCAATTGCTTTTCTTCTTCCTAGACATAACATCATACCAAACCAAACTAATAAATGAATCCATACTGTTAATTATAACGTAGAATCAAACATGAATCATTTTACTTCATTCTTTCTCTGTTAATAGTTTCAACGTAAAATTAAACATGAATTTAGTTGTAACGTAAAATTAAAACACACACACACACACATTAAAACACGCGCGCGCGCACGAAGCCTAACTAACTAAGAGACGAAAAAATGAGCTCGAATTTCAGGACAAGGGTTTTTTATGTACCTTCGAGAGATCCAGCGAGCTGGAGGACATTCTTGGTTACGGAGATGACTTCGGGGCCGATGCCATCGCCAGGAAGCAGAGTGATGGTGTAGCGTCTTTCGGGTGAGGTGGCGGAGCAGCGGATCGAAACCAATTTGCAGGGGTGTTTGGACAAAGATTTGGAAGGGAAGTGACGTAATCTGAACTGCCTAACATTGAGTTGCAGAGAAGCCGCCATCGTTGATGGAGAGCGAAGAGACACGCTTCGAAATCCACTCGTGTAGACAATGGGGAGGTTCTCTCCAGTCCACTGAGCAGGGGCATTTGGATTAATTTGGTCCCAATATTAGTTTACGATGAGTTGATTTGTCTATTTTATTATTTTTAATGTACATGTTATTTATGTAAAATAAATTAATTAATTAAATATTCTTAATTATTTAAATAAATTATATGTAATATACTAATTAGATTAGAGTTCTGATATATGTATATTTATCGAAGACTGAACCATACACGCATCTCTTATATAAGATGAGTTATATACAATTATGAAACCTATCCTATCTAAAAAGACGGTATGCATGGCCAATCAATGTAAAAATATATATCTAATTCTGTATCTAAATATACCTAACATTTTTTATTAGATTAATAAAATTAATTTTTTTTGTCATAGAAAAAACTTACACCATCTTAATCTAAAAAAAAAAAAAAAACAAGAATCACCCTAAATGCCTATTATGGAACTTGAACCTGCAGCCTTGAGATGCTACCATTAAGCTACAAAAACTTAGCAATCGAGAGGACCAGTTGGGACAATAGTGACAGGGGTAGTTGGAGCAATTGAAGCATCTAGGGCAGTTGAAGTAGCTTGATGATCATTGTCTTTACTGTAGCAACTGATGGATTATAGATTTGAAATAATGTGATTATAATTTTAGGTTAAGGTTATAAATATTGTTGAAATTACGAATTAATAAGTTTATTTGTTTGAATTTTTTAAATATTTTGCTGAAGTACTTGCTAAAACTTATAATTAAGTTGTGATAAATACTCCAATTGTTTTCTTGAGCTGACTACGTAAACCTAACATTGCAACGTGATCTTGCTATCACTTATGTTTTAAATTAGGATAGTATAGGTAAATGCAAAAAAAAAATAAAAAAAAATAAGAACTTACTCACAAATAACTAAAGAATTTGGCAATTGCATAATTTTTAGTATGACTATTAATAACAACAAGTGTCTTAAGACAACTTATATTCTAATATCATTATTATTTCACTTTACCTAGAAACATGACTAGTCGTAAATCACAAATCATAATACGTGAAACACGTTAGCCAATTAAAAGGAAAATTAAAACAACACAAGAATAGTTCTATAATATATCTCAACTGAATTGAATTTAAATATTAAAATACAAAATATAAATAGGCCAAAAATAAAATTCAACAATAAAATAAAGAGTAATTTTAGTATAAATCCTATTATTAACTGATAATAGAGTTTTATTCCCGTAATGATTTTTTTCACAGTTTTAGTCCCATGTGATAAGTGATACGTTTATCAGTTTATAAAACTGGGATATTAATTAAATAAAAATTTATCACTTTTCATTTTCAACAATTATAATGGCTTAATAAATGTATCACTTGGATTTTTCCGTTTGTTCAAAATGGAAAAGATTAACACTTAATAAATTAGATATAATATAATTATTCTAAATTTGATATGATTAAATTTTTTAAAATAAAAATTATGGGACTAAATTTTTTATAAGATATAAAAAAAGACTAATATTTAAATTTTCCTAAAATAAATGTCTATGCCTTAAAATTTCAATGTCACAAACTAAGTTAGCTAAAAACCCACTAGTCATTTAAACAAAAATTAAATTAGACTCAAACATCTTAACGAAGATCGTGGGTGGAGAAGTTTTTGTCAACATCAAAATTACTTAATCTTCAACGCGCATGCTTGAATTAAAGGATGATAATAACTTATAAATAATAAAATATACTTATTAATATATAATTTTGAATCAGTAATGAAAAATAAAATGTCAACATTAACCATATTTTTAAATAAGAGTACCACATCATATTGTTAAAGCATGTCCATCATAATCTTTTGATCCATATTTCAAATTTCATAAAAAAGGAAAAACTAACGTGTTAATACATAACATTAAAGTACCTCAAAATTCTATGCTTTTCTCCACGGTGATCATATAAATAAAGGTTTTGCCTTACCATGCGTAAATCAAAGGCATCTCAATTATCGAATCCACACGTATCGTACTTAAAAGTTAGATGCTCAAGCAGCAAATCATAGATGATATTTACATGTAACCTTGTAAATCTGAGGCATCACAATTCTTGACTTGAATGCACACGTATCGTACTTAAAAGTTAGTGTTCAAGCAGCAAATCATAGATAATTTACCTGTAATCTCGTAAATCTAAGGCATCACAATTCTTGAGTCCACAGGCATCCACATGTGGGCAACGCTGCATACATCTTGACCTCCATAGATCCCCACTCATAGTTAATTGCATTCATTTCATATTTCTTGATTTTTCTTCTCTATGATTTGCTGCTTGAGCACTAACTGCTTGTTCATAATACCAATTGTTACTAGGTTATATTATTGCAGGTCATAAACGATTCCTCGGACAGTATGGATGATTTTGTCACAGATAGTTATGATTGTTAACATTTCTTCTTTATGCATCAACTCTCAAATGTACCCTTTCCTCTGCCTCAAGGTTCAAACCGCTGAAGGATAGAGATTTTGGTTCTTGTAGTTTAAAATTGAGCATACATGTTTTTGAGACGCATGCAATGAAGTTATTTCGTCTTCGGGCAAAAATCCTAGTTCGAATCCACAATTCATCAATTGTCTGCTCTACACATCGGGCAAAATAAGCCGCTTGTGTGCAGTGTCTCATTGTTATGATGTAAATTACTTGAGCTTTGACTCTCGCTAATTGGTGGGATCTAAGTTCGATCAGGGAAGCTTTTGAAGCTTTATATCTCTATTGTTAGTTTGTAACTATATCTTAATGAACAATTCTGGCAGTTAGCCATTGTCATAGTTAAATGCTATATGGTTTGTAGCATGAAGATTTAAGATCAGTTAATGTTTAATTCGTCATCAATGAAAAATACCAAATTAGCTGAAATTGTAAAGGCTTTCTTTTCTAAATCCTATGGTCTAAACCATTTGTTGGTAGGAAATAAACACTTGGGATTCAATTTTGGTGATTCGTAACTCACTTTGAAATAAATCTCGAGAACAAGTACACGTTTTTATTGAATCACAAATTTAACACAAGAAAAGTCTCACAATCCTCGCTCTCTCGCACTCTTTGTTTCTCTCTTTATAATGTTCCCACCCTTTGATACAAAGTACAAACACAAACAGAGACATATAGGCTTTGGATGATACCCATATGCTGAATTCCTGTCTTCGAAGACTATTAATGGATCTGAAAGTTAGGTTTAAATAACCGCTATACCATTGATGCACCTCCATTGTTGTTGATGTCCTTATAGTCATCAAAAAGGAAAAAAAAATGCTTGTGTTTGTGCAATAATGATTTTGTTCACAGAATCCAATCATATTGTTCTTTGTTTTCTATTAGAAGACTAGCATCTAAGCACAGACGCGTGTGACATTAGATTAATTGAAACCGCTCTTCAAATAGCTAGTTATTTGAGAATATGGAGAAATTTGTTAACTAAAAGGTGTGATCTGAATTTGCATATTTACCCTTTTGTCAACAAAAGAATTCAACTAAAAAGAGGCCGGCTTAATCACAAATTTGTGTAATCTCTGCGCTTTCCTTGTTACAATAGTACATATAAACACATTTAAACACAGAAATTAAAGGAGATAACAACAGAGTATTTTGTTTTGAACCACACAAGGCCAAAACTCTCTGGTGGAAGAACCATAGAAACACCACCTCTCACCGCTAAAAGTCAGAAAAGCAGATAAAAAATGATGAACATTAATCTTCACGTAGGCTTCAGGTCCTGAAACATTTCATCCCACCTGATCTCTTTCACACGGGTCGACCAAGATGGATGATCGTAACCATTCATCTTGTCATCCTCACGAAGATCATGATGAACCAATGAACCTGCAAAACTGTCCACCCTTGGACTACCATTTGTGAGCAAGAGCCTCCCTCGGTTTGACACCATCACCACCCTCTTGTTTCTCCTCAACATGGCTCCTTTCCACCTTGAACTGTAGTTGTGGTTCGGCACGAGGACAAGAGCCGTGTTCTCGAGCCGAGCCCAGCTTCGAAAATACTTAGAAAGGCGGCTCTTTGTTCGCTTGATCGCGACGATAAGCCTGGACACGGGTGGGCGCTGCGGACTGCTTCCCTTCTCTTCCCTGGAAAGTTTGAGAATCTCCAGTCGGTGTTTGGCTATGGAGATGCCCATGCTTTGAAGAAACTCGTGGTTGAAGTAAGCTGTGTCGTCTTCCTCAAGCTTGTTGTGGGAGAAAACTAGGCCATAATCATAAACAAGGGAAGGTTCAAGGCCAGTTTTTGATAGCCAGGAGAACCAGTCCATGGCTGGAAAGGTGTGTGACATGGGTGTGCTTGTGTTAGTAATGAGATGTGGGCATGTACATACATATATACATATATATAAAGGAAAACGGATTATATAATGAAAAAAAAATATCGGAATTGACTAATTCGACTAGTTTGTTTATAATTTTTTATATGTAATTTTTAATTTTTAATCAACAAACATAAATTCTATTGTTTGAAGTTATAAATTTACAACCGTAACAAATATTTATAATTTTTACTTGAAATTGCAATCACATTCTTTTAGCTTTAATATGTAATTAAGTTCATAATTTTTTTCTACTATAACAAATATCCTCTATGTATAAGGTGGAGATACTGGCATAAGATTGATGGGTTAGCTTTGACTTCTTATTTGTTTTGGATTTGATTAAATGGCAGTTGAAAATTGAGATTGACAGGAGAAAAAAAAATGGGGTGTGGCGTATGTGATCAAACTATTGAGTGAGACCAAAGGAATCCTTAGGTCATGTATTGCCATCAATGACGGTTTGGAAAAAAAGTTAGTTTGTGGGTCCCTATTACATGTGTTTTCCTGTGGGAAAAACATTTCATCTAAAGGTTTAGTTTGGGATAATAAATTATGTATTTACTAGTTATTATTTGGATATTCGTGCTTAGAGGTACTTAATTATTTAATTTTAATAATAAAATATAAAAAAATATCAATAATTTGATAAATAGTTAATTAACTAATTTTAAAACACTCAATTAAAAATATAATTTTTAATTTCTTAATTTATAAAGGTAAAAAAATAAGATAATAAAAGTAAAAAATAAATTATTTTTTTATTAGATTTGTAAAAGAATAAGTAATATCAATAAAAGTTGTTTTAATTTTCTACATCGAAGAATATAAAAAATGAGAGAGATCAAAATAAAAGTCCAATACTGTTTTATTTCAAGAATTAAATTTTTAACACATATAAATACCATATCAAGTTATTCTATATTATTATATTGATTATATATTTATTTATGTATTTAATTTTTTTTTCTTTTTCCTTTTACACTAAAATTCAATTTTGTACGTGTATAAAATGATAATTTCTTAATATTAGTGTTAGAATTTGCATTCTATTCAATAGAAGAATGATACATTTGGATTTGACATTCTGTCATTTTTGGCTAACCAAAACTTCTAAATACATACCCAAGATTCCTAAATTCACACATTAATTCTTTTGGTAATGTAAACCTAATGGTTTTTCCCTCTTTTGCTTAACCGTCTTCTTTTTCCTTCACATACGCCGCCCTACCCTCGACTGGCGCTTGCGTTCCTCTCCCAACCCCCACGACTTTCGTCACCCCTCCCCGCACCTCACATACGGGGCCCTACCCTCGCGCCACCCCTCTTCTCAACTCAGTCTATCCTCCTCTCCCTCTGTCATGCCGTCGCAACCTCCATCCTCCCTTCTTTCCTCTTCTCCTACTGTTCTCCCCTCCCTCCTCCCTCTCCTCCTTCTCTGCAAACTCAAATCTAAGGTTTGTAGTGAAGGGAGAAAAAGAGAGAAGGGAGGTGAGAGCAACAGGAGAGGAGGGAGGGAGGGAGGCAGGCAGGCAGGAAGGAAGCACGAGGGAAAGGGAGGGCGGCGTGAGGGTTGTGAGCGAAGCGGCGAGGTACGACGCGAGGGTAGGGGAGACGGCGCGAGAGCTGTGCACTAGGGAGGAGAGGCGGCGAGGTGCGGAGAGGGATGGTGGGGAGGGCCAGCGAAGGTCGTGGGGGCTAGAAGAGGGTTTTCGGCGCCAGTCGATAGTGACCGGAGCTGGAGAAGGAAGGAGAAGAGGGCTAGGACAGAGAAAAAACCATTAGAGTTTTGTCCCTAATAATAATTTTACATTACCAAAATAAATAAATAAATTTGTGTATTTAAGAATCTTATATGTGATTTAGACTCACCCATTTGATATTTACCCAAATAACCTCCTTTGGTAAGTCAACCATTACATATTGTTAATTATTGTCATTTGTTTGGATAAAGATTGATTTCAACCTTGCTCTTTATTTTGAATCCTTCTAAACAAGTTTTACCAATTCATTTCAAAAGAGCAAAATGACAAGTCATTTCTCATTAGTTTCTTTCAATGCTATGTTTGGATTTTGGATTGGTCCCAAAAAAAAAATGAAAACAAAAACTCTCACTAAACAGAAGGAAAAAAAAAAGTAGTGTATTTTCAATTCACTTTGTTTTCCTATCTTTTCTATTTTCTTTTGTTTTCCTGACAATTAAAATAGGGAAAGCTTTACTCAAATTTTTTAATTACAAATCAGCAAACTTCTTTTCTAATATTTAACTGACAATATACCTTTTGTAGGGAGTACAAGAGGGTGGAGAGACAGAAAATTTTAAAATGTACGAGTTTGGCTTGACTTGCTTTTAATTTGTATTAGGTCTATCTATTATCACTAACCAATTTCTCAATTGTAATAGAACAACTTACATATATATATATATATATATAATTAGATGATTTCAATCTGAGCTGAATACTATTATTCATTGATGATGTAACTATGAATATGTCAACAGAGGTGTGCAAAATAATTCCTTTAGTTGTGTTTCATCATGGTCTGTGGGAAGAATAGTGGAAGAAAGAAGAAGGCAAAGACAAAAATGAGGAAAGAAAGTGAATGAGGGTAAAAAAAAATTCATTAGTTTTCTTAGTTATCTTGATAAATCATTCCATAAATTTATCATCCAAATCCAGTTTAAATATATATTCCACATAACGAATTGTATGTATATATGCCGAGATCTTTAGTATTACAAAAGAAAACAAAAATAAAAACAACAAACTAGAAAGAATGCAATTACACACTGAAAACACAATTTACTGATTCACTCAAAATTATGACTACGTATTTAGAGTTGCAACGACTTTCACAATGAAAAGAGATAATACAAGTACAAGAGTTTTTTAAAACCCTAATAAAAACGACAAATATAAAGAATCACAAGCGAATCAGAAGTCAAAAAACTAATAGACTTAATCTCAATTAAATAAATTACAAATCACAAAAATTCTATTTTAAACTGTAATACTTTTAAAACGTGTTGAATTAGTGGTCAGATTCCTCAAAAAAATAATTAGGCTCCGCATGGCTGACATTTGCCTCTGTCTATTGGGGGTGGTGACAGCTAAACCTCATAGTGGGTGGTGGAGTGGATTCATTTTCAGTTTCATAAATTTAGTATAAGTTCTATATATTGATGTGCTCATGGCAACTTTAGAATAATGTTATATAATATACAGGTATTTTTGACTTATTTCCTATAGAAGTATAATAAATAATAAATTAATTAAAAATTAATCTAAAAGTACCATTTCGAAATTTGTGTGTGGTATTCAAGTAGCTATTAAAATATTGCAAAATAATATAGATGGGATTGATTTATTTTTAATTCGGTAGTTAGACAAGTGAAGTGAATTTACCAATCAATTGTAGGGTGCTCTGAAATACTTAAATAATTAGCACTTTAACTTTATGCACAAAATAAAATAAATATAATTTAATAATATATTAAATATTAAAATTTAAATTTAGCTATTACAAAGTAAAATAATATAAAGTATACATGTGGGAAAATATTGAATTGAAATTATTCTAATGTTTATTTGGATAAAAAAGTTCAAGAAATTATTTAATTTGTATATAATAATATCAACTAAAAAATCAAATAGAAATTATTTTAGTTTTACTTTAAACTTCGCATCTCTTTTTTTTAAATAAACATAATACAATACCCATCTATAATTCAAGTTATTTATTTTAAATTTTATTTATAAACTTTAGTATATATAAATTAATTAACATGATCATTATGTCAAGAAATTCATAAAAAGTTAGTAATTTTATATATTTTAATAAATTTTTATTTTTTATAATCAATATTCAACTAAACTTCAAAAAATCACTTTATTTTTTAAACTATTTTGTATGATTAACTATATTAAATCTTACTTTTTCACGCCGTTTTATTTTTACTTTCCTATATTATTAAACTAATTCATGTAATAGTTAATTCATAAAAAATTCACATAATTTAATCCCTCATAAATTATTCTCACTAACTAATTCTTGTCATACATCATAAATTCACATAATTTTGATACCAAATCGGTTAATATCACTAACAAATTCATAATTTTATAAATTATACATTGTAGAATTAGAAAATAAAGAAAACAAAGTTAGAAAATGAAGAAATTATCATGAATCCTTAAGTTTAATGATAAACATATTTAAAAAAATTAAAAATTGATTATTAAATATAGTATTTTACATAAATAAATATTAAATATGTGAATGGAATGGCAAATTTAAAAAATATAAATGTAAAAAGATCCATAAATTTTGTCATAAATATATTTAAAATTATTGTAATTTAATTAAATTTAATAATTAATGTTCAAATTTGACTTTATAAAAATAACAGAGAATAATTATACTTAGATATTTTATCATGTTTACATTTGATTTTTTTCGATATATAGTAGTAAATAAAGTCATAATGGCACTACCATATTGATTAAAAAATTAATAATTAATGAAAGAACTAATAATTTACTCAGAGACACACACACAC
>JAOTRH010092244.1:0-16468 GCA_034768845.1 Heliamphora exappendiculata
TAGCCATGTAATCAGCCCCGCGATGGTTATATAATGAGAAGAAATCCTCACTTTGAGGTATCGAATAAAATTGACATTTAAGACTAAAAATGGAATTCATTTTAGGGACGAGAATTGATAAAATGAGGATTAGAACCTGTGAGAAGAATGTCGTCCACATAGACAAGTAAAAGAATTAAAGTAGAAGCATCCTCAAAGACAAACAAAGATGTGTCACAATGGCTATTTTTGAAGCCTTGAATGAGGAGGAAAGCTGAAAACATAGAGTACCAAGCTCGGAGAGCTTGCTTAAGACCATGCAACGCTTTGTGTAGTTTACAAACAAATAAAGGATGAGTAGAATCAACAAAACCAGGGGCTGAGTCATGTACACCTCTTCGAATAAGAGACCGTGAAGAAACGCATTGGAGACATCCAATTGCTTAATAGGCCATTGAAAATGAAAGGCCAAGCTAAGGAGAATGCGTATGGTGGGTTGCTTAGCAACCGAGCTAAACATATCATGGAAGCCCACACTAGCCTCCTAATGAAACCCCTTAGCAACTAAACGAGTTTTGTGCCTAGCAACAGTACCATCAGAATTTCGTTTGACCTTAAACACTCATTTACATCCAATTACATTTTTAGAGGGTGGAAGGGGAACCAGGGTCCAGGTCTATTAATGCTAAAGGACCTGACACTCAGCAATCATGGCATCTTTCCAGACAGGAGAGTTAGGAGCTGACTGAATAGACGTGGGTTCCAAATCAACTGAGGGAAAAGTGAGAGAAGTTGAGACAAAAAGATAGAGAGGTGAGGGTTTGAGACAACCTATTTTAGACCTGGTTAACATGGAGTGATTGTTATTGGGATAAGAAGGAAGGGGTTGGAGGTGAATATAAATCGAGTCAATAGGAATGGAAGGGGAAGCTAAAGGAGAAGAAATAGCAGTGAGAGGAAGTGCGAGTTGAGGAACTTCAGGAGCAGGAGGTGCGGGGATAGGAGATGTAGGACGAGAAGGAGAACTAAAAGTAGATAGATGAGATGGGGAAGGACTGGAAGAGCTGGAAAAAGAAGAGCTAGGAGAAACAGAAATACCAGATTGAGACTAGCAACAGAAGAGGGTGAAGTAGTTGGATGAGATAACTAAGAAAAATTAAGCCAGAAGAAAGAGGTTAAGACACTAGGCTGTGAGGAAAAAGAGCTGTGGGATGAGGTAGAGGATGAAAGCTAAGCAAAAGGAAAAACATTTTCATTGAAAGTAACATGACGAGAAAGGTAAATTTTACCAAAAGTAGGATCTAAGCAACGATATCCTTTTACCGTAGGATGATACCCAAGAAAAACACAAGTTTTGGACTTGGGTTGGAGTTTATGTGGCCAATAAAGGTGAAGCCAAGGAAACCACTGGCATCCGAAAACTCGAAGAAATGAGTAATCGAGAACCTAATTAGAAATGGCTTCATAAGGTGACTTATGGGACAATTGAACTGTGGGTATACAGTTTATGAGGTATGTAGTTGTAGCAACAACTTCAAACCAGTAGGTTAGGGGTACAGAGGACTGGACTAAGAGGGTGGTAGCAGTTTCAATGATATGATGGTGTTTCCATTCGGCAACACCATTTTGCGATGGAGCGTAAAGACATGTTGATTGGTGAACAATACCATTAGTGGCAAGAAATTGCTTCATGTTGGCATTGTGAAACTCAGATCCACCATCTGTTCATAGAATTTTCAACATAGCACCAAACTAGTTTTTAACATAAGCTATAAAATCAACAAATCGAGCAAAAACTTCACTCTTATAGGTAAGTGGATAAAGCCACATAAACTTGCTATATTCATCAATGAACAGTACGTAGTAGCAAAAAGAGGATTGAGAATGGGAAAAGGGTCCCCACACGTCACAATGTATTAGTGCAAAGGGTCTGGTAACTGAATTATTTGACAAAGAAAGAGGTACTCGATGACTCTTGGAGACATTACATGGAATACAGGATTTATTACAAAAAAACTGAGGAAAAGTGCTATTTAAATTGGGAACAATGTGCTAGAACTTTTGAGTGGAAGGATGTCAAAGGCGTTAGTGCCAGACTGAGGAACATTTTGTAGATCCATCAGCCATGAGTGCAATAGAGGTCATGCGAGTTCAGCACTCTATGTAGAACTTGATTGGTTAATTTGTCCTGAATGGTAAAAGAATTTTCATCAAATGTGATAGAACAGTGATTTTCCTTGGCGAATTTTTGAACCAAAATAAGATTTGAAGAAATGGATGGAACATGCAGAATTTTGTTTAGCTGAAATGAATTTTGAGGTGTAGGTAGAATTCCATTACTATTGTGATGGATAGGGAGAGAAGCACCATTTTCGACGGTTACTTGCTCACTTTCCTTACATGGTTGATAGAAATTGAGATTTGCAAGATTAATTGTGATGTGGTCAGTTGTTGCTGTATCAAGGTACCAAGAGGTTGAACTCTCTGGTGTTGCAGCAACAAATGCTTTATGTTGATTAACAGGGGCAAAATTTTGATTTTGAGAAGCAGAAAATGAGCCATGGTTTCCTTGAGTAATGTAATCCTCCTTATACCAGCAATTCATTGGAATGTGATGGCTTGCCACATAATTGACAAATGACAGAGAAATGTCCTCTCTGATATTGTTGTGAAAATGGAGTTTGTTGTCCTCCAGGAGATCTTCCTCCTCTATTTCCTCTGTAGCAACTAAAGCGAAAACCTCTATTTCCTCTATAATTGTTTCTCACTCTAGGATAAAAGTACTACCTATTGTTAGATGAAAATTGTTGCTAATCTTGTGAAGTTGAACCTCCTTTAGTTGCTGTGAACGTAACTGTGAGATCTGTGGTGGTGCTTTGTTTAAGCTTAGCTTCAATATGAATAGATTCATAACATAATAGTGCTGATAGTTCATCCTGTTGAAATATTGGGCTGATAGTCAATTATCCTTGTAATAAACCTTGGGATTCTTTCCTATTCTAGAGACAATGTAGTTATCTAGTAGGTGTGGACAGATTCATTATACGTGTAGATTGACTGTAGGAACAATAGCTTGATTATAGGATCCATGCCTCTAACCCATCTCTATATGTACGGTATGAATTCATTGAGAAATATAGAAAAAATAAAAATATTATTCCCAAACTCTGTTTTTTAATATGGTATCAGAGCCATTTCCAAATGATCTCTCTTTTTTCTGATCGTATTCTCCATTTATGCCACACTGAAAAAACTTCAAAACTTGCTCACGTCACCATGAGCAAGTTAGATTCTAAAACACCTAGGAACAAATCTGCTTCTATCATTGTTCAATCCGAAGGTTCATCCTTCAACGCAGGGATTGTACTCAATGAGACAAATTATGATGTGTGGTCTCAACTCATGGAGATGCATATTGCTGAGAAGGAGAAACTCTCCTTTATTCGTGGAAACTCACAACTACCTACCGAGAAGGATGATCAATATGAAAAGTGGTACGCAAACAATAAAAAGGTTAAGCGATGGCTACTGATGTCCATGTCCCTAGAAATTACAAAGCGATACATTCACTTATCTACTGCATGTGATATTTGGAAAGCTCTTTCCAAAGCTTTTTATGATAGAGCAGATGAGTTACAAGTTTTTACCTTAAATCAAAAAGCTTTCTCTGCCAAACAGAATGGTAGAGTACTCTCTGTGTATTATGGAGAAGTAACTGAGATTTTTGGTGAGTTGGATCATCGTGATAAGGTGATTATGGAGAGTGAGAAAGATGTTGAATCTTACCGAAAATCAGTTCAGCGACAAAGGGTGCATATTTTTCTTGCAGGATTAGATGGTAAATTTGAACAAATTTGTGGTGAGATTTTGAGAAAGGAGCCTGTTCCTGAATTAGAAGAATGTTATACACTAGTCCGCCGTGAATTTGTTTGATGCACAACAATAAATGAAGACCCTGAAAGATCTGAAGCTTCAGCCATGGTGGCTCAAAACCGGCCTCCTCAAAACTAGCAGGACTAAATAAAGCCCAGGCATCACAAGACAAATAATGGTGCCGACAAATCCACCTATAAATGTACTCATTGTGATCAAACTGGTCATACCAAAAGTCGATGCTTTGAACTTGTGGGATATCCAGAATGGTGGGATCACAGCCATGCTCCACAGAAGAGGAATCCCAAGAAGACCTCTACTGCTGCAATTGTTGAAACAAAGGTAGAGGATGAGGTTACTGAAAAGGTCTCAGCATTGGCAGCAGTTGCGAGTAATGGTGGTAAGGTTTTAAATATGTCTACACTTGTTTCTAATAGTACATGAATAATTGATTCTAGTGCTACAGATCATATGACATTTGATTCTAGACAAGTCCAAACCCTTAAACTGTCCTCACAAATGTCTGTTTCTACTCCCAATGGTACTTCGACCTCAGTTATTGGGGAAGGATCATTGCCCCTCACTGCTACTTTAAATTTAGATTCTGTTTTAGTTGTACCATCTTTGAACTATAATCTTTTGTTAGTTTCCCAAATAACCGCTGCCTTACTTTGTGTTGTAATTTTTTGGCCTGAATTTTGTGTGTTTAAGGACATCCGAATGTGGCAAGCGATTGGTTGTGGTGTTAGGCGAGGAAAGTTGTATTACTTGGACATGGTACCAAAGAGTTTAGACAAGTTGAGTCAAGCTCTGAAGGTTGATGGATCTAAGGGGGGAAAAGACAAAATCTGACATCTTGTTATGGCACCGACATCTAGGGCATGCTTCTTTTGGTTACCTCAAGAAAGTATTTCCTAATTTATTTGCAAAATCTAATGTTTCTAGTTTCCAATGTGACGTTTGTGAACTTGCAAAGAGCCATCGTGCTACATTTTCATTAATTTCGAATAAAAGTTCAATTCCTTTTATGGTTATACATTCTGATGTTTGGGGTCCATCCAAAGTCACTACCTTAGGTGGATCATGTTGGTTTGTTACTTTTATTGACGATTGTACCAAGATGACCTGGGTGTGCTTGATGAAGTCCAAAGGGGAAGTGAACTTGTTATTTCAAAATTTTCATAAAATGGTTCATACTCAGTACAATGCACAAGTTCAAGTCCTCCATAGTGACAATGGAGGAGAATATCTGAGTTCTGAAACGCAGCAATATTTGGAAGTACACGGAATTATTCACCAAACTACTTGTTCCTATACACCCCAACAAAATGGGGTAGTTGAGCAAAAAAATCGTCACTTATTGGAGGTTATCCGTGCTTTATTGATAGAAGCTCAAATGTCGTTATCTTATTGGGGCAAAGCACTTACTTCTGTAACGTATTTGATCAACCGAGTACCGTCGAGCACTATCGATTTCCAAACACCATCCCAAGCTCTTTCTAAAGCGATTGTTGCCCCAACTGTCCCAAACTTACCTCCCCATGTCTTTAGTTGTGTAGCATTCGTACACCTTCATAAGAATCAGCGCAACAGACACCTCGAGCATTGCGATGTGTCTTTCTTGGGTACACTATCATGAAAAGGGGTACCGATGCTATCATCCTCCAACTCAAAGAATGTTTATTACTTTGAATGTTGTTTTTCATGAAGACTTTGTGTGTTTTTCCTCTGAGCCTAAACTTCAGGGGGAGTACCAGGAGGAAGTTCAGACTCTAGACTATGATGTTGGGGAAGCTCAAACTTTATATTATATGTTCATATTTCTAAAGAAGGGAAACTCCCTAAACATGGTAACCGTGATGTGGATAACTTGGATACACATGGTGTAAATTTGGATGCTAGTGGTGATGAACACTTACAACTTGGGTCGATCAATCAAGAGGTGGGTGAATTGGATTTGAGTGGTATAACTTTGGACCAAAGTGGTGATACACACCCAGAAACTGAAGTTGTGGCTCCACCTTCGTTCGAGTCCCTCACACCACAGGCAACTGATACACCAAATCAATCACTTGATGAGGATGTTCTTGAACCAATTAGAAAACAATTACCACAACGTCAGACCAGAGGTATTCCTAAACCCACATTTGAACCCAATCCTTCTAGTAAAGTTAAATATCCTATGAGTCACTATGTGTCTAACCATCATTTGTCAGAATCAAATCAGTCATTTGTAAATCAATTATCTATTGTATTTATTCCTAACAGTGTGTAGGAAGCCTTAGCTGATCCAAGGTGGAAAGCTGCTATGAATGAGGAAATGAAATCCTTGCAGAAGAATAAAACTTGGGAACTCGTTAATTGTTCACCAGGAAAGAAACCAGTTGGATGCCGGTGGATTTTTACTTTGAAGTATAAAATAGATGGTACAATTGAACGGTTTAAAGCAAGATTGGTTGCAAAAGGATACACCCAAACCTATGGGATCAATTATATAGATACTTTTGCACATGTAGCTAAAATCAACACATTTCGAGTATTGTTGTCTCTAGCTGCGTATTTGGATTGGCCATTACAACAATTTGATGTGAAGAACATCTTTCTACATGGCGAGTTGTCCAAAGAAGTCTACATGGATCTCCCACCAGGAAGCGTGATACTAGAAATACATAGTCAGAAGGTGTGCGGGTTAAAGAAATCATTGTATGGGTTGAAACAATCTCCAAGAGCATGATTTGGAAGGTTCACAAAGGTTATGATAACCTTTGGCTATCATCAGAGCAATTCATACCACACTTTATTCCTAAAGAAACAATAAGGTAAAATCATTACACTTATCGTATATGTAGATGACATGGTAGTCGCAGGAAATGATCCTGAAGAAAAGAAAACACTACAGAGTTACTTGTCCAGGGAATTGGAAATGAAAGACCTTGGTCCCTTAAAATATTTTCTTAGAATTGAAGTGTCCCGATCTAATAAAGGGATCTTTCTCTCTTAAAGGAAATATGCCTTAGATTTGTTACAAGAAACTGGTGTGTCAGCATGTCAACCAGCTGATACACCAGTGGAAGAAGGTTTGAAATTATGTGTTAAGTCTAATCAGGTACCAGTTGATAAAGGGAAATACTAGAGACTTGTAGAAAGATTGATGTACTTAGCACACACAAGGCCTGACCTTGCTTATGCATTGAGTATTGTCAGCCAATTTATGTATAATCCTGGAGAACAACATATGAATACTGTTATGCGTATTTTGAGGTATCTAAAGTCAACTCCTGGAAAGGGAATTTTGTTCACTAAAAATATAGATTGTCAAAGCGTGAAAGCATATACTGATGCTGACTGAGCTGGAGTAATAGATGACAGACGATCTATTTCAGGATATTTCACCTTGTAGGTGGTAATCTCGTTACATGGAGAAGCAAAAAACAAAATGTTGTTGCACGATCAAGTGTAGAAGCTGAATTCAGAGGTATGGCACTTGGAATTTGTGAAGTGTTATGGATAAAGCTTCTCTTAAGGGATTTGGGCAATCCGTCTAGGCAACCAATTCGACTATATTGTGACAATAAAGTAGCATGTGATATTGCCCATGATCCGATTCAACATGATCGTACAAAACCTGTAGAGGTAGATAAAATTTTCATTAAGGAGAAGTTGGATGAGCTAATTGTGGAGTTGCCTAACGTTCGATCAGAGGATCAGCTGGCCGATATCCTCACCAAAGAAGTTTCAAATCGAGCGTTCTCAAAGTTTTTGGGCAAGTTGGGCATGTGTGACATCTATGTACCAATTTGAGTGGGAGTGTTAAAATATTAAGTTGATAGTCAACTATCCTTATAATTGGCCTTAGGATTCTTTCCTATTCTATAGACATTGTAGTTGTCCAGTAGGTGTGGACATATTTATTATACATGTAGCTTGATTGTAGATAGCTTGATTATATAATCCATTAGTCTAACCCATCTCTATATGTACTGTACGAATTCATCAAGAAATATAGAAAAAACCAAAAATATTCTTCTCAAACTCTGTTTTTCAAGACATCCATGGTGATAGATATAGATCTCCCTGTGATCATTGTCTTGAATGAGTAATACTCATCTAGAAGGCCGTTTAGAATGATGAAAATTATATCTTCATCTTTGATTCTTGCACACGCAAGCGATAATTAATTCACAGCTGCCTTGATTTTACTAAGATATTCTTCCATAGATCTACTTTTCTTGGATATGTTGCTTAATTTGTTCTTCAACTAATATATGTGTGATCAAGACAACTCAGTGAATCGTTTGTCAAGTGCGGCCCAGATTTCGTGATAGGTTGTCAAATGCATCACAGATGTGTAAACAGAGGAAGAGAGAGTTGTTGTGAGGCAACTCAGAAGATGAGAGTCGATCACTTCCCACTGAGAAAATTCAGGATTAGTCATCTCTGTTCCTAAAGAATCCTTGATTGTACATGGCAGCTTCGAGCTGGATCTATTGATGAACTTCAACAGTCCAGTTGCGCGGAGTATATTTTGGAACTGATTCTTCCATATCGAATAGTTTCCAACTTCAAGTTTCACTGTAACAAAACTATTTAGATTTGTGATCAGGCGATTGAGATTTGGAGGAAGATCAGATGATGCAGTTTGAGAAGCTTCCGCCATATCAGGATCTATACTCGTTGGAGTTCATATGACTCTGATACCCTGTGGAAGTTTTAGATCTGAAGATTACTTTCATTAGCTAAAATATTAGGTTACTCAGTACATTTATACTACTAACACACCTCTCCTCCTCACTTCTATTAACTAACCGACTTGCTCTCTCACACCTAATATCCTGTAACACAGCTTATCACAACTGTCGGTAATTGAATTAGTTAGAGTTGGAGAGCATCGGTTGAATTGCTTTCGATCTAGCCTTGAGAGGTGCTGCAACTGCTTCAGTCTCATCTTGATGGTTGCTGGTGTGTGTTGTCTGCAATTGCTGGTATTCCTTGCTAAGATAGGTAATCTGTCTATTAAGTTGGACTTTAACCTTGTAAACTTAGTAGTGAAGAACTCATGATATTGAGGCGTGAAGGGAAAAACAAAGGTAATAAGCTTGTGTTTGACTTAGTTTTTTTATAAGTTTTTTGGTTTTTGGACTTTTTAACAAAAACGTAGATATGAAAAGATGTGAAAAAACCTAATTAATTATAACAGGAGACCAAATAAGTAAATTTTTTAACAAGTTATAAGCTAAAAGACTTTAAAAAAAAAGCTAACCCAAACATATGCTAAAGTTTCTAGAATTTGGTATTTACAACCTCGTTTGAGAGTTCTACTTATGAATATAGATGATTTTCTTCATTTGCAAGAGAATACAAAAGAAAAATTGGAGAAGCATTGAAAACTCAACAAAATAAGATGGTGATGGTACCCATGCGAAGGAAAAACTGTAAGATGCCTGTTTTGAGAAACAAGACCAAGTATGAGAAGAACGAAAGAGCTTGACAAGTTATTATGATGAAGAATTTGACTGAGAGCTACTTGATACGGATGAATCAAACAAAGATGCCAACAATTATAAGAGAAAGCCGTTGAGTAGTGAAAAGAGACGGCGAGTTACGCCAATGCTGGATTGATATGATAAAGCCAATCCTTGCCCAGACATAAGAGTTTTTTTTGGTGGCATAATCCTTGACAAGAAAAAAAATAGGGATGAAATTCAAAAACACATAGTTATGTCTGTAAAATTGGTGAACATATAAGACTAATTTGGTGGCACAAGCAACATGAAGAATATTAGACAAGAGAAAAGTAGTTGGAGAATGAAGTAAGGAAGAACCCGTATAAGTGATAGGGAGACCTTTACCATTACCAACACGAAATTGATCAGCACCTTGATGCGCTTCATAATGGCTGAGGTTGGCTAGTTCAGAAGTAACATGATGAGCAGCACCAGTATCAAGAAACAAATCATAGTGATGGGGCTGCCATTGTTGGATGAGGCTACCGTTGTTGGAAAAGGATGTCATGTGCACCAAGGAAGGTTGTTGAGTATGGTTGTATCGTTGATATGATAGCAAGTGGTTGCCAAATTATTGGAGCCATAGCAAATTTGACATTGAGGGAGAGTATCACCATGAAAATTGCGTTGATCAGGAGAAAACGAAGCATGACCACCCCTGCCATGACCACAAAGCGATTCGCTAGAGTTGTAATTGCCACGACCACAGTTAGAAGAATAGTGACGGTGAAAAGAAGAGGAGTCACCACGTTGAGCAATATGGTAGTAGGAGAAAGGTTAGTAGTGCTAGTGACAGTAAGGGCAGAGGATAAAGATTCTGTTTTGAGGAACTCATGACTAAGAAGAAGAGAATGAAGTTCTAAAAATGTGATGGGTTTGGGATAAGCAGCGATAGTAGTAACAAGATCTTTAGATTTAGATTGCAGACCTTTGAACACATAAATATTGAAATTGGCCAATGAAAGTGGACGACCAGTAGTAGTAAGTTTATCAAAAATTACTTTGGACTTATAAAGAAAAGATGAAATAGACTAATTATTTTGCTTGAGTTGTTGAAGTATTATATGAAGTTGGAGAATACAAGTGCTGCTAGGAGAGGCCAAATAGGTTTCAAGAGTTGTCCAAGTTTCATGGGATGAAGCCAACCCAACAATGAGAGGTAGAACATCCTCAGACAAAGATGCAATCAATAGACTCATAAGCATATGATCTTGATGAATCCAGGCATCATAAACAGGATTGGGTTCAGATGAAGTGGCATTATTAGTTGTAACGCAAGCAGAAGGACACGGTCTTGTGCCATCAATAAATCCCACAAGCGCATCCCAAAAATGCTAATTAATCATTTGAGTTCACAAATAAAGGTAGTTGGTAGTATTGATTTTGAGAGAGAGAAAATAATGAGCACTTGAAAAAGAGTTTGAATAGTAGGTGAAGAGAGAGCCTAGGCTAATAAGGATTCAAAAATTTGGAATGAATGAGATCAACTGATAACCATGTGGTGTGGTTTTAATACCAAATCGAGTGATATAACCCAAAGTTGACAAGCCAAATATAAAAGGAGAGATTTAGTGAAAGGTCCTATTTTAAGTACTTGTTTAGAAATAGGTTTTGCTTACTTTTTGATTATTTCATAAGATTTTATTTTTAAAAATATTAGTGTTTTGGACAATTTTAATCCTAGTTATTAGGACCTCAAGCTCGCAGCATCAATTTAAGCTAGTTCAAGCTCAACCTCAAACTCACAGTAGGAAGCCAGGCGTACCAACTGGAGCTATGATAGTTAGTTAATTACTCTATTAGAAGAATAATTAGTACAACTGTCAATTAATTAGTTAAGAGAGTTAGTTGTAATCATAATAAAATATATATTTATATTTAGTTGTATACAACAGGTTAACAAGATGAGATTACAGATTACCATTTTCTTAAAATCTCTCAACTTCTATACTAATTAATATGCAACTCTCTCTCTCTCTCTCTCTCTCTATATATATATATATATATATATATATATATATAAGTAAAAAAGTCATATTTTTTATTATTTTAATTATTCATAATTGAAATTTAATTTGTATTAATGATAATTACGTGTAAGTTTTATTTTTATTCCCGTATTTTTTCGTCGCAAGTTTTTCAATGATAAATTATTATAGAAAACGAGAATATTCTAATTTTTTACATGTAAAAATGAGAATTACTCATTTTCTGAATGGTAAGTTTTTATTATTTATGTAATGTTAGTACTTGCACACAATCACTCATTTACAATAAATGAAAATTTTTTAAGTTTATATCGTATTTGTATATTTAACACTAACTTAAAATTTTAAATGCTAATTGTGAAAGTTACTATTTGAGAATTTTTTGTTTTTTTATAATTTCTTATTTTTAGTTTAATACTGCTAATTTCTCAATTTTAAGAAATTTCTCTTTTTGTGAATTTATGAGAAATTTCTCATTTTTATTTTTTAAAATTTTATTCAATATGGTTCTTGTTTTATAGTTTACGGTGAGTAGGATCTAAATATAGAAAAAAAAATCAATGTATCTAACAAAGTTATGGAATTCTAAAATTTGAAACACATAAATTAAATATTAATGCCATGTCAACAAATGTGTATTTATTACTCTGTTTAATTACTCATTGCACCTTTATGAAAGAGGGGTAAAATTGTTTAAAAAATGAATAGGATCTATCCTAAAATAAGTGTAAAAAACGGGGCCTTAGTGTAATTAACTCGTATAAAAATGGCTACTCTAAATTGTCGAGCAATAGCCTTATATATATATATATATATAATGGTTAACATGTGTATCAAATGAGTTATATGATTAGGTTGGTTACAAGAGGTAACGAAAATCATTTAAGAGATAAAGATAAATATATATTTGAAAACAATTATTTGTTATTGTCTAACAAGAAGTAATAATTTAGGAGTTTTTTGGAAATCTCAAATCTAAGGTTTGCACACCCACAGAAATTTGCCATTGAAGACGGTGTACCTTGAAGCCAACATTAAAAATGTCCATAGCGGCCCTCATTAATGAAGTTTTTGCAAGTTACAAGGATTTAGATGCAAAATGAAGTTTAAAAGGGGTTGTTTCAAATTGAACTTAACTTTTAAATAATATAGATTATTAAAAAGAATTCTATAGTGTTCACCTTTTCTAATTATTTTAATTTTAGTTTTAATTATGATAATTTTAAGCTTTGGTTATAGTCATTTTAGACTCTATTTGTGCACTTATAACCCACTATGGCGTGCACCTAATTTGTTATCTCAATTTTGATCACTTTTTATTATTTTAACTTTAACTTTAATTATGACAATTTTAAATTCAGCTGTGTAGCTATTTGAACTTTGATTTTGGTCATATTAATTTTAACTTTTAGTTCTACAAATCTAGCCTCAGTTATAAGCTGCATACGGTATGTACCCAAATATTAAGTACACATAGTAGTCCAGTTCATATATTTATAAAGTACTTAATTTATTTATATTATGTGAAAACTGCTGAAATTTATTGAAGTGTTAAATAGATAAATAAGTTGTTGTCTCCTTTTTCCCACTTCTCTCCTCAAGCATTTTAAGTGTGTTTTCATATAATTTTAACATGAAAAATGATAAATATGACGTGTGGTAGTGACATTCTTAAAAATATAGCTTGCTTTAATATGATGGATTTTTCATTATGAAGTGACAAAATCAAGACTCACTATGTCATATTATAGTAATGCATTGATTTGTGTACATTTTTTGTTTGACCAACGTTATACCTTCGTACAAATTGGTATTCCAGCCTGCCAAAAATTTCTAACACCTCAATTATTGTTTATGGATAGATGAACTTGTGACCCTCTTTATCTCTCGTTTTAATAGAATCAAAGGATGCACTACATTCCCCACACAAAAATCCAATTCATTTCTTTGGGTCCTTTTCGTCTAAGTTCTTGGCCATAATTAAATTCGGGCCTAAATGAATAACACATTCCATTCAAAAGAGTTAATCCTACATTGTTTGAATATAGAATGACTAATTACTTAATATGATATTAAGATTTTTCACCTATTAGCTTAAACTTTCAAGTTAGATATAAAAATTTTATAATTATATAAGAGCAAGACTTATTCTGTCCACCTTATATGAAAAAGTTCACACAACATCTCAAAAGCAGAAGCGACTAAACATGGGGTGTTAGAGAATTAAGATCCCATATTACTAGAGTATAAAATGATTAATCACTTAATATAATATTAAGACCTCTTTACGTAAAAACTTAAAATGTTAAGTTTGGTACACTCAAATTGTCCTTTCCGTACTTTCTTAGTAAATACACATCTAAACATGACAAGTTTACCGGTTAAATAACAATCTCACATTAGAGACCTCTTTAGCTAATAATGAAAGAGGCTGATGAAAGAATGGTAATAAGTTCTAAATACCAATCATGGAGGTCCTGTCGTGGATGCTTAGCAATTTGGGAAGGGTGGAGATATGGAGAATGGATTCAATTTTGAAGAATCTAATTTATAGTCCAAGTAAGTGTCCTTTTTTGTAAGGTGGTTCTGCAGTGACTACCTGCTGTCGGGTGTTTGTTTAGGTGATATCGATTCGTTTGCTAGTGTTGGTATGGTGGAAATGTCGTTGCTAGTATAGATTCAATGAAATTCTTGTGGGAGGGGAAATAGAAGGAAATGTAAGCAAAAGCTAGGTTAGATGATTTATTGAACTTGTCCTCTTAAGAGTATGGAGGCCTAGAGATGGTTTATGGTTTTTGTTTAGTTCTTGCTTTTTGCCATTTTGTTTCTTTTTTTTCGTTGTCCCCTTTCTTAGGTTGGCCGTCTATCAATTGTATCGTGTTTGAGTTATGACTTGTGCTCCCTTGGAGTTGTAAAGTGTAGTTATTTTCGTTTGAGTAGTAAATATAAAATGTTTTTCTTGTACTAATAAAAAAAAAAGAGAATTTGCATAGTATCACTCCTTTACACTCCACTTAAAAAAAAAAAAAAAAAAAAGGCCCTACAATCTACTATGATAGACCTCAAAAAACAGCTACATAATGATAAAACCAAAATAAAAACGAATTTCAAAAACAGTTGCATGCATGGCGAGTATTAGAGAACAATTCCACGTTATTTAGGTGCGTAATAAGTGAGCGCTGAACATACATAAAAAACATTTCCATCTAATAACCTAACCTAATTTAGATACAAAATTTTACATTGCCATCCCAATTGGCAATACACATTTAAGCTCGAACAAATTCATTTTGTAGAGTGAGGGCTACGTATTGCAGATGTTACAAATACCTTTTTTATCAATGAAAAAGAAATTTTATTAAAGAAGAGAAATATATACAAGAAAGATAAAAGAAACTAGGACAAAACAGGCATCAAAAGTGCAAGATATGAGAGTTGTAAATATGTGAGTATTTGTTGTAAAAAAAAAACCGACACCAATACTAAGGAATACATTCTAGTTATGTTGGCTCCCATTTCCTTGTGGACCATATACTAACCTAGACCCAAAGAAAAAGTTGGCAAGAAGCCAACAAGAACAAGAGCTAAAATACGTGCAGATTATCCGGAGCCAACCGTGAGGGGAAGCCGGCAATGCCGCAGCTTTGGGTTCTTAATTTTTTGTTAAGATTTAGGGCTCTGTTTAGATTTAGATTCAATATAAATATTTTTAAAAAAATTCATATTGATAATCTTAGATAGATCACGAGTGATAGTTATTATAATTTTTATATTTTTGTCTCAAGTTTAAGTTTTTCTACTTTCTTATAGTTTATTTTTTTTAAGTTGCAACAATTTTAATATTATTTTAAGTTATTGAGAATTTTAATTATTTAAAATGCTAAATAATACGAATAAAACATAAAAAAATTAAAAGTTACGATCAACGTATACTTAATTCATAACTTTCCAATCCTAAAATATTAATTCTTATTTCACAAATTGTAGTCAAACACAAAATATTGAATAAAAAAATATTCTATTTTTAAAAGCATATAATAGATAAGTTAAAAGCTTATATATAAGTGCTACTATGTTATATTTAATTTTTTTCGTAAATTTAATTTTGTTGAAACACGACTATAAATATATTTAGCTTACCTAAACTTTTATTATTAATTTTGAATTTTATCTTAAAATTTATCAAAATTTCATATCTCAAACTCGCTTTAAACCCCGAGATTTTCAAGACTAGCCCTGAGATTATCCTAAGCTAATTCAGTCAACCAACAAGATTCAATCTAAAGATGATCAACCACCCAAGCTTACAACAAGCTCATATACAAAGATGATTGATCTGAAAAGGAAGGTCAGTAATATGCGATTCTTTTTAGTTACCAGCAGCTATTTTTATTAGTTACCAGCAGCTATGAAGTATAGGTACTTCAAATCTGATTGACCCCTACCTTAGGATTGCTTGCTTGCTTAATTAATGTACTCTTGTTTTTCTATTTTGGTATGGTGATATACTGTATGCTTGATAATAGCAACTAATGCTAATATTTTTTTATGGTCTAATATATATATATATTGCACTATTTAAAAATATAAAAAAACAAATAAATTAACGACATACTCTAACCGTATTTGTATCATGTTTTTTTATATTTTTTCATTCCATTGTACACGTACCATACCTGTACTGCGTAAGTACCCACACCTGTCATGCTTCATAGGTTTCCAGCAACCGCAATCCGCAAGCTTCCCCAAGATCCACGCCAAATAAGTCAAATTATAAATGATGTGTATATGTATATATTGCTGCATAATATCTAATTAATATTTTTAGTTAAACTGCAAAAGTAACTATCTTACATTCTTCAAATTAAGCATTTCAAAATAGATCAAACTTTCCCAAAACCATGAATGTGGTTTCTGGTCAGTAGCATCAGAAACAACAAAGATAAGCTTGACCATATATTGACCAACCAAATAAACAAGAGTACCCACATTGAAATAACAAATCTCCCTCACTTCTATACCAATATACCCAAACCCTTTGCCACCTTAATTAGACCAAAAAAACAAAACAAGAGAAAATACTAAGAAGAAAATTACAATCAGAGGCTCTTCTTCAACATGTTT
>JAOTRH010092265.1:0-16467 GCA_034768845.1 Heliamphora exappendiculata
TTTCATATTATTGTAATTGTTGAAAGTTAATAAAGATGTATTTTCTAGATCACCGAGCATGTATATATTTTATTTTGACGTTGGTTTGTCTCCCAACACTATGTCAAACTTAGGAATAGATTTTAAGCTATGTTTTTATATTTGAGCATATTCGTAATTTTTGCTATCAATTGATGCTAGTCCCTCATTTTTTTAGCCTTTTACATGTAAGTCATTTCTTGTTCCCCTATTATATTCGAAAATGTCATGTAAACAGGTTAGTGACTATATGGGTAAAATAAAGTCTATAATCAAAAAGGGTGAAAAAGTTTGTGAAATTTTAAATAAAATAAAGAAAAGAAAAAAATTTAAAAAAATTAAAAAGTAAAAAAAAGGGGGCAATTGAGTGCTATATATTTATAAAAACAATAATTAAATAAACGGAAAAATATAGAAGTTTGTGTGGTACAAAAGTAAAAATTGGCTTTACAAATAGTGAATGTGAGAAATAAATGAAGAAACTAAAGAAATAAGTGGTGTTCAGCAAATAGCATGTTCCATGACATTATATGCATTCAACCCTAGCACTGAAACACATTTTTCATACATAACGCTGCAACAAAAAAATAAAGTCCTATTTGATTCTAGGAATGACATCGTGTGATGCATGAAAATAATTAATTGAAAAGGACAAATAACGTACACATTTGACATTCTCAATACTTAGCATTCCAATCACGAGATTAAGAGTCATTCTTTAAATTCAATGTATTTTTGTGTCTTTAGTATGCGGACATATTTTTGATTTGTTTATACATAACCTCTGGTCGCATACTATGAGTGCACCCATATATAAACTTGTTTCTTTGTGTTTATTGTAAGTGATATCAAGTGAAAATTGAAGTCGAGACATAATTTTGATAGAAATTCAAAATTTAAATGTTCAAAAGCACGATACCGAGGTACGTACCTAAGTCTTTATACACACTGAATCTAGATATGTGGAAAGTTAATTGTAAAGATGACAATAACTAAGAAATTATGCAAATTAATTATTGGGGGTAGAAAGTTCACAATTTTAACTTACATATTTCAAAATGCACATGGTTGATGTTTGTGGTTATCATCTCTAGAAACCCTCATGAGACTAAAACTCATCCAGTAGAGGTAACCTAGGGGTTTAAAGGCTTATTGCACATGTTAAGTGCAATCGTGTATCCAATGAAAGTGGATTTTAGTTAGATTAGTTTAATTGTCTTTTATTTTTGCTTTGCTCGAGAACTAGCAAAGTGTAAGTTAGAGTGTGTGATTAGTTTATAAAAACATCGATCTAATTTGTCAAATTGCACTAAGTTACGTCTCGATTTTATGTTTATTAATATGTTTTATTAGAGCTTCATTGTTAGCATCAAAAGAAGTGAGATGGTAGAAAAATGGGCTAAAATGGGTCAAAAACTATCAAAGGTCAATAATTTTAGCTCGAAAACCAAAGTATCAAAACAACGTTATTCTGGTAATATCTCTAGGCCTAAAGACGCGGCATCATAAGATCAAGAATGATAAGTGATACATATACCTCAAGGAATTTGGTAAAAAGGTTTAACAGTGAAGAAATAATGTTTTAAAAGAAGTTCAGCTAAAAACATGAAAATAATGTGTGAAGAAAACTGATATACTCTCACCAATCTAGTCATAAATTTTTTTACAAAAGATATTTTGACATAGGAGTAGAACCACTAGAAATTAAACTTTCGAGGCTTCAATTTAGACACAGAATGACCCCATTTGGAGTTTAGATGAAGTAGTTATGCTTGACTGAAATCGGAATAACAAAGTAGTCGCGGTTTGCTAAAATTACGTTCGGACGAAAATAAAGGCACACGGACAAAAATCCTACTATTGAAATTGCATCCGAATGGACTTATTTGCGTCCGGACGAATCAGGGCAGTCACTGTTTGATTAAAACACTCCAACAAGGGGCGTGGATGAGCTCCTATATAAATGAGGTGTAGGATAACTCTCAAGATCATCAACATTTTGATCTCTAAGCTTTTGAAGGCAAGTGTGGAGGCTCGAAAAGTAACAAAAAGTCGAAGACAGAGGCCTAAAGGTCAAATCTTCGTCGATTTTTCATGGATTCGAGCTGAAACATGAGCGAATAATCTTTTTTTTTCCTAGGGGATGATGAACCCCTAGTTGGTATTTTAGGATTAGTTTGGATTATTATCTCTTTTCAATTCAGATTCAATTCGTTGTATGATTTCGAGACGATAGCGTTTGATCAACGAGTTTTTAATTTAATTATCTAGTTTTTATTTTTATTTTCTATAATTATGAAAATGATATCATGCAATTGTTATATGTTCTTATTTTTATCCAAACGTAAGATATCCTATGCTTGGATAGGACAGGTCGTACCGGGATCATTTGGACGATGTGTGCCATGTCTAAGATAGGATATGCCAAATTTGGATTCGACTCTATCCTCCTAATAATTCGTGTCAGTTTTATAGTCGTAAACAGATTGAATTGAATCGATCAAATAAAATAGAATCTAAATAAAACTAAAATATTGGTTAGGGATGATTCAAACCTTCGAAAAATCTTATCTCATCTAAATCTCATTTTTTTAATTATTTCGAGTTATTTAATTTCAGTATTTTTAGAACCATAAATCAAAACAAACTCTTTTTAAGAAAAATCGAGTTGAAAGTTTTAATTATTAAATTGTAATTTTGTCTTTTCAATCTCTAAGGAACGCTACCTGGACTTAACCATTATTTTACAAAATTGTAGTTAATTTTAGAATTTTAAATATTATGATTAGTATGTACGACAATGAACCAGTTATTTCCCATCAAATTAAAGGAGAGTTAATAATTATTTCAAGATATATAATACTTTGTAACAACCCAAGCAAATCACTAACTCAATAACTTGAATAAAAATTCAAATAACGTGGCCCAAAATGCTTAAGCCAAGTTACTAGTAGTAGCCTACAAATTTTATTATATACCATACATATTTTTCATATCCCACTAATATAGGATTGAGTATCACAATATCTCCCACTTAAATGCACGACGTTCTCATCACATAACTTAGTTATTTTCCTATTTGGAATATGGATAGCAATCCATTAACGTACACATAGTACCCTATTAGTGTGCACAAGGTACATAACCTCGCAGCTTTTACCTCTTTCTAGGGCCTCTACTCCTCTATTCACACAGTCACAAAGCTCTACTAAGAACTAGTATTGGCTCTGATATCATTTGTACAATCCAAGTTGATCTAATAATTTGAGTAAATAGCCTAACAACGAAACCTAAAATACTTAAGCAAAATTATTAGTAGTAGCTCACAAATTTTATTATATATCAGACATATTTTTCATAACCCACCGATATATAATTGGGTATCACATACTTATTCCATCCTATTTTTCTTAAAAGCTTTCACATTCTATCAGTTTTTGTTTATTTCTTAAGCTATAGTTTTTTTTGTAAATAAACAGGGATGTGACACGAACAAATAGCATATCGAAATTCGTCTAGAAAAATAATAAGCTTCTTTTGGATTTTACCCAATGTCTCAATTTTTCTTCAAATGTAGCTAGTTTCTAGACACAGGATAGGTTAGACAACCATGCGTTTGATTGATTATAAATTTCAAAGAAATGTTTTTTGAGCAATTATATGCTTCATTTTCTAGGTTGTGGATTTCTTTAAAAGATTTACGCACCATGAGAAATGAATTAATAGATAGCTGGAAAAAAATAAATTTAGCTTTTTCACTTCACTAGTTTATTCTTGATGCAAACAATATTTTTAGAAATTTTTATTTTAGTAATAAGTTTATTTTTGTGCCGTTTATTTTGGTTTGATCTCAAAATTTTCCCTTTTGGCAAGTTTCAATTAGTTAGGGATTTGATAGAATTTAGCTTTTTTAATGAGTTAATTCCTTAGCATAGAATTTAACCATTATAAATAAGTTGTAAGAGTCTTAGGGCTAAGGGAGTTGATTATTGAAATCAAAAAAATTGTGAGAATTTTCTCTTTATTGTATTTTTTATTAAGAAAAATATTTCTAATTTAAACAGGTTTGTAAATTTCGATACTAGTGTTCTTTTAGCCCATAAGTTTCCCTACATCAATTCTGTATATATATTTTTTGTTTTCATTCATTGATCTCTTCTCAAATATGTGATTCAAACAAGCCAAATATTGAGACTACGTAAATTATTTCACAAAACTATGTGTTTGTCCTGTGAATCTAACTTGTCTTCATTTTTACAAAACATAGAGAGAGATCTATTTTTTATAGTGTATACAACTGCCTAAAAAAATTTGAACCGTTCATAATATAACTTACTGAAAAAATTAGTTGATAAGTATGTTTTTCATAGAATTATTGTCATTTGTTGTGCAATGGACACACTATCGACTTCAATTCACAAAAAATAATAGAAGAAAACAAATAAATAAACACATTATTATACGTGGTTCAACTATGTGCCTACATTAACAAATGAGGAGAAATCAATCTACAATGAGCAATATAGATTACAAGCATATCACAAGTCTCTCTAGAGCCTTTCTTAAAAACTTTGAGTGGCTCTCTTAACTCTAGAGGAAACATAAAAAACTAAGGTAAACTATTTATATATGACTCTCAAAAAAACCCTTAAACACGATAAAAATCCTTGCTTTCATCGGATGATGTCATCAGGGTGGCCTAATGCCCCGTTCGGATGGTTGGCCTCTACTGTCCGGATATCCCAAAGACTTTGTTTAGATGAAGTGTCAGGGTTGTATATTAAAAATTATAAATTTTGTTGGTTTTAGTATTTAATTTTATTTTTAATAAATTATTATTTTTATCTATTGAGAATCTTAATGAGCAATGCATGCAATATCATTTCTTTAATATTATGCATGAATGTCCTTTATTCTGTATAGTATTTAATCTGGTATGTAGAATACGATTTACACATAGAAGACCAAATTATAGGTTCTTGTAGAATATAAGTATTTATTCACAGTTTAGATGAAAATGGACAAATCATCAGTACGACTGTAGTACAGAGTTTTAGTTGGTCTGTCTTGGTTACAGGGAATAGATAATAATGTCGTCTATTGTTTCAACTCTTAGTGCTAGTACACTTTGTGTATTGAACGGGACAATATTGAGTTAATTGATTTTATACTGACTACATAAATTAATTCACACCCCAAGGTTATTATGTGTACTTATACTCTTAATCCTAAAATAATTATTATTTGCATATATTTAATATTCGTTATTTTGATTTATTAGAGAGTGCGATCTTATATGGGTCAATATTCTTGATGAATTGGATAGCAGTATTAATTATATGATGAATATTAATTATTAACAGAATTCACATTCTGATTGTTCGGGATTGACGATACCCCCTTAAGGAAGCTTATAAGTTTTGATCGGGCCAAATTCTATAGGTGAATTTGATTATCTAGCGGTCAAATAAATTAAGCAAAAAGACTTAAGGAATTTTAAAGACACTGATTAAATTAAATTGTCAATAATTAAATTAAATTATCGGGTATCGAAAATTTTAACGTGGGAAGATGAGTTAAGTATTTAATAATAGGAGTTCAATACAATTGGTCTTGAGATTATGGTTAAAAGTACAGTTACAGTTCTTTAATGGTATGAACTGTAATTTAGTATTTTATGAAAATTGCAAAAATTGCTGTAAGGTTGGCATATTTGCAGAAATTGCTGGAAGGGTATCTGGGTCACACTAAAAGTTTATGTGATAATTACTCCACACTAGAACCAGTTTTAAGAGTTGTCTTTCAAGACTAAGATTAATCAGGTTCTGTCGGTACAAATTCTCGAATGATTGTAGTCCATATTACGTTCGGGAATCACATTAGGAATACTATAGAAGGACTTCTTAGAGTTTCAACTCGAGAAATTAAAATTCGTAGTTGAAAAAATGACCGAGAAGTATTCATCTAAATTAACTGTGGTTGCACGAATTTTATTTTTTATCATTCGATATCAAAAAGTTTTTATCTGGAGCCTATTTTGATGATTACCCGTCTAGTTATTTTTTATCGAAAAATCGTTTACAAATCAACAATTTTGGCAGTTTGCCTCCAACAATTGGTATCAGAGCCATTTTGATTTTGTTTACGGTTAATCGAATGACTGGATAGATCTAGATTTGTGCTAATTTTGTTTTGTAGGTATTATAATCCCAATTTTATTATCATTATTTTATTCATATTAGATTGAATGGTTGAGTGATAATTATTAATTAATTTTTAATCACGAGGGTTGATCGTGATAGTTTTAGCTTTTTAATTCGAATATAAGTCTACGGGACATAGGTTTTTGATATAAAAGTTTTATTTATTTTTAAATATTATTTAGAATATTTAAGAACATGTTTGAATGCCCAAGAATACGAAGAACAAGCGGCGATTTTTGAAACAGTTTTTTTCTAACAACTTTTTTGCAGATTTTATACATAAAAATAGCAACAAAAAGAGTTTAAAAAGTTAGCAAAAACTGGCTGAAAAATAGCCACCGATAGTGGCACTTGCGACAGCAACCGGGGTTGTTTTTGATGATTTTCTGAATAGATTTTGAGATGGTTTTTAGGTAGACAATAGAAGAAAAATAGGCCTTAAAAATAGTTTAAAATTAGTGGCAAAAATAGCCATAAATAGTGGTTGGAATAGCTAGCAGCGGCGGCGGCCAGGGGCGGCAACAGTGGCCCTTTGGGGCTATTTTTGATGGTTTTGAAACTGTTTTCAGGGTGGTTTTTGGGGCACAGGTGGCTGTATATTAGTGCTAAAACTAGCAAAAAATGGGAGTTGAAACAACAACAGAACGAAGGAGAAAATTGCAGCGGCGTTATGCGGCGGCAACAACGGCATTATGTGACTGCAGCGGCAGCTTGTTCGGGTTGTTTCGATCGTGTTTTTTCGAGCTGTTTTCGTTCTGAATTTTTTACAGAAAAATAGTATTTTTTGTAAGCTATTTTTCAAAAAAAAAGGGAACGAAAACGGATTTGGGAGTGGTGGCAAGGTGTGGTGGCCGGTGATGGTGGCTCCTCGGGCAGTTTGGCTGGCTATTTTTGGGTCTTACGAGGTTCAGGATATTGTTATATCTTATAACAATACGTATCGCAGAATCTTGGTAGAATTCATGTCACGCCCAAAACTCCGGGTCACGCGAAAAATCACCGAACAACCACCAAACCATCCAAATAAAAGGAATTTAAAACTAGAAGACCAAACGAAGCCAAAACCTTTGTAAAAATATACTACAGAAGGTTGATTTATTTAAAAGAGTAGCCAAAAGACTACAGTTATAGCCCTACAACTTAGCTTTTAAAAACAAAATACGAGTTTTGAATAAGAAAATCTTTTCATTTTAAAAGAAGCTTAGGCCGTTCTAAAATCTACCTCGAAACACAAAAATTTATATGAAGTAAAACCATTTGAAAATCGCATTTGTAAACTGTTGATCGCAACAACGAAAAACGTAGTATGAAACTACAAAAAACAACAACCGACCCAAGGTTCTCTTGAAAGTATTAAAACATACATACATCCATAATCATAGTATACAATTTACAATATGTTACAAATAAACATGAAACATATACAACATGTATAAGCTACCTATCGAGACAAAACAAACGTCTTGTCATCAGCCACCTCCGGGCACCACCGAGTCAACCTACAAGACCACGTTTACCTGAAAAAGGTTTTACAGAAAAATTTCACACCGTGAGCCGAAGCCCAATAGGAAAAGACAATAAAGCTGTAAAGCAAGAAATATGCAATCACAAGCATACGGGCTCAACCATAGGAGCCAAAAAAGTTTTTTCAACCCAAAACCATAAGTTTTCCATCAGGCTTATAAAATCCCACATTTTTGTCCTCAAAACCATGAATATAATGTAGTGGGAGCTAACTCAACCACAAGCCAAAAGATTTTACATCATAAAACCCCAAGTTTTTCCATCAGACTCCCAATACAGTTTTCCCTTCACAAATAAGCATTTAAACAATGCAAAATCATATTTTTACAGTTGAAGGAAAACAGTAATCAAAACATTACTTTCCCACTCGGATCACACACCGAGGAAAGATAAAAGCAATAAGTTGTAATAAAACAGTATGCTCCACTCAGGCCACACTGCCGAAGAGAAGAAATAAAACAGTAATCAAAATTTCATTTTCCTGGCAAAATGTACCATCGCGGAATAAAAGAAGAGTATGATCCTATGTACCGACTCAATCAAAGAGGATAGAGGTAGCAACTTAGACCCCTGTCCAGTATCTAATCCCCAGATATCGTGGGATCACCTAGATACACACATGTTCTATACGGAGCACCATGAACGTAATCACTCAATTTACGGGTTATGACCCTGAGGGAGCTAAGCACCAATCCGTCTCAATTTGCGGGAACTAACCCGAAAGACTTGAGTACCTACTCTGCGCACGTTTTTAGACTTTTACCGAGGGCAACTCGTGCCAAATACACGTCATCCCGGTACATCTAGATAATCTTTTAAAAATCGAACCGTAGCATCAGCTACAAAATATTTCACAAATATACATTATACATGTATATAGATCCATCCATCAACGTGGAGATCAACAAAATATTTTCAAAATATTTTTCTCTGTTTTCAACAAAACGTTTCCAAAGCTAAGACTCAACCCCGAAAGCGAGCTCTAAACCTCCAAAACATAAAATGTTGAGATTTCAATCAAAACCATCACTTTCCAACAAAAACCACCATCTTCCACCGTTTTCAAGAAAACCTTTTGAAAATCATCGAACCACAAGTCATATAATGTAATAAACCAAGAAAAGTGAAAAACATGCTTTTTACCCAAAAAAATCAAGGTTTAAACATATATATATATATATATATATGACATTTCATGCATTTTTTTACCGGTGTAAAAGCATACAATTAGATGTAACACCCTAATATACCAGTAAGGTTTAGAATCCTACCTCATTGGGTCAAAACCCGATGTCTCAAAAATCGAACCTCAACGAAACAAAAATCTGACCGGATATATACGAAGCCCCCGGCACTAATATCGAGGATCCACAGTCCAAACGCTAAAAGTCGAGTCCCGGGCCCATCAAAATCTAGAGAGAAGGCAGAGAAACGAGACAGAGAAATCAGATCTAGAGAGAAAATATCCCAAAATATCTCAAAGCCTTGATATTTATAGAAAAACGCTACATCACACAGGTCAGTCGACTGACCCCACGGTCCAGTCAACTGAAAAAGCTTCTGAAAAACCAAAACCGCGCACTGCCTCAAGTCCAGTCGACTGGACCCTCCTGGTCAGTCGACTGAACCACCAAAAACCCCACTCAGTTGACTGAACTCACCCCTTCAGTCGACTGAAATTCTCACTGGAATTTTCTCAACTTGTTTTCTGCTACATAACAGGTTTTATAGCCTAAACACTTGTCAAACAAACCTCTTACGAAGAAACAAAACCCCAACATACCAAGATCAAAGGTTAACTCAAACGCCGTCAATACTTAAATTATTCTCAAAATAAACTGGGTCAGGGTCTCACATGACTCGACCTACTAATTCGATGTTGCTTTCCTGGTTAAGATAATTTCTAGGATCTTGACTCGATCCTTTTGATTATTTTATCCCCAGCCGAGTTCTTAGATTTTGACTCGATATTTGACTTGTTTGTTTGTGCTCCCTTTAGATTTTGATTCGATCTTTAAGATTTATTTGATCATACCAGTGTCTATATTGTGATAAACATCTGCATCATGTTTAGTATTTTGTATTTGTGCATTTGCTCTGGAAACTACATTTTGGTCTGATCCCTAGCAAAGGGTTACATAGGCAGCTCGATGGAAATTCGAGTATGACCAACTTCATATGCATGCTTGTATGTTTGTGACCTAAGATTGGCAGCTTGTCAAATGGTTATTGTCTCTGGATCTTTGATATAACTTGTATCACGCGTTGCTATGTAAGTTATATCAAAGAGGGGCAACTGTAGACACTCTAATTTGACCCCGCCTAATCTTAAGTGAATCCAATGATGAAAAGATGAGAATAGTGATTTAATAACGATCCTCAAAAAATGATCCAAGCTCGGTATTTGAACCCAATGATCAAAACCTTCAAACTAATTAAATTAGTTTGAACTGCCAAGTCTATTGTGGCGACCGCCAGTAGAACCTCTTGGAAGCTTCACCTTTTTGTGGCGAACGCCAACTCCATTGTGGCGACCGCAAGTAGAACCTCTTGGAAACTTCATCTTTTTATGGCGACTGCCAACTCCATTGTGGCGATCGCCAGTAGAACCCATTGGAAGCTTCTTTTGATGTGCGACCGCCATGTTCATACCCGACGACCGCCAACTTCAAATGGCCTGACGTGTTCCAGAACGTGTCAGCATCTCATTGGTTGAAGAATTCTATAAATACCGTACCCCTGGTATGTTTTCAAGACAAAATTTTAGAGAGAGAAGCTCTGCCGAGACACCGAGCAAGTCCGAGCTCCGACGCCAAAATCCTACCGAAATACCGAGAGCCGAACCCCTGATACCGAGATTCTAAAACCCTAGCTTGGATCATCACTCAATGATCAAATTGCCCATCACCATTCCCAGATTCTAGAATTCCTTAGCGATCCAGGTACTTTGTTTGGATTCTCGATCCTTCTAACTTCATTTCCTACCTCTTTGGAGTGACCGAATTAATTTGATTGTTTCATCCTTTACATTGCTTATATAGTTATTTTAATCATTTTTAATGTGATTAATTTGATAAAGTAGCAATTCTTAGCTTGTTTAGTTTATTTGCTTACTTGTATTAAATTTGTTAATACATTAAATAATGCTAACATAATTTATTAACAGTACGACTAACGATGACATTATTGTTATAATTCAAGCACTTACATATATATGGTTGTAATTGTCAATATTACACTCATATTTTATTTTTCTTTTAATATTAGTTTAATGTTCCTTTACTAGCATTCCATTTTCTTTTTCTTTTCTTTTTCTTTTAATGTTAGTTTAATCTTTCATTTAATGCTAATGTTTCATTTTAACGTTAGTTTAATTTTTCTTTGCTAGTATTTTTTTTCTTTTTCTTTTAATGTTAGTTTAATCTTTCATTTAATGCTAATATTTTATTTTTTTTCTTTTTCTTTTTAATGTTAGCTTTATTTTTCTTTCATAGTACTTATTTTATTTTATTTTTTCTTTTTATTTTTGTTAACCTAAAAATTCACAAAAGTCTTTTATGCTAACTTAATATTCTTCTTATTTTTTCTTTTTTTTTACCTTTTAAATGTTAGTGTAATTTTCCCTTTTAATACACTCTTGTTCATTTCATTTCTTTTAATTTTCTTTTCTTCTCTCTTTCATTTAAAATATAAAATATAGTTAGATCTTTTGTTAATTAGTTTAATTGTGTCTTCTTTTAAAATCTTTTCTATTTGGTTAAATCTTCTTTTATAAATTTTCTTTAATTTCTCTTTATTAGAAATTCTCTATGACTTTTTGGTAATATGCATTTTTAGTACAATATTTTTAAAAGTTAGCTTAGGATTTTGTTGATATTGTTAGCAAAATTCATATCCATTTTAGCATAATTTAGTTTTAGTGACTTTTAGTATATTTTTATTCTTTTATTTGAATCATACTAGTTTAAGTTATTTTGATGATATTGCATGTGAGTTTGCTCAATATATCATTTAGTTAGAAATTGCATGTCATGAGATTTAGGATTTTATTTTTTTATTTGTTTTGTTTTAGTGTTCGATATACATATATTATGTATTTTCTATATTTGATTTTAGATGTTCTCTCTTTATCTTTATATTTTTTATTTACATGCATTTGAGAAATCTTATTAAGAATTAATAATGATTAGTAGAGGTCAACCTTACGGTTGGACGAACGGGGTACCTAACATATTTTTCGATTCGTACCTTAGCTCCCGAACACTTTTTCTCTAGTTAAATGCTTTAAAGATCAGTAGCAATTTTTTATTTTTCTTGATTTTTCTCAAAAATCAAGTGGCGATTCTATTTTTAACAAAAATAAATTTTTAAAATTTGAATTTCAATGTGTAAAAATGTTTCCAAGCATCCTTTGAAATTCCATATTTTTGACCTACAAAAAGTTCCAAAATCTCGACGCCACACCGCAACCCGATCATTGAACAAACCTTATTTTTCCGCTCAATGTTACTCTCATGCTCCCGATATTTTTTCATCTCTTTCAATGTTCATCTCTATCTTCTTTAATTCAATTCTCAATTCAACAACTAGAATTATAGGTTTTTATTTATAGGCAAACCCAATACACATATTAGATTTTCTATAGATTAATAACTCCAATTCAGCCCAAATACATATAACTAAAGTTTTAATGATACGAGTTCATATAATACAAGACATGCACTCAACATATAAGGATTGTAGAAAAAAAATTATAAAATAAAGAAAGGAGATCTAATAACCAGTTCTTAACAAATAAACAAAAAACAAAAAAAAAATATAAGAATAGAAAAAGGGCGGATACTCTGTTCCCTAATGCCCCCCACCCCTTATTTTCTTTCTTCTTTATTTTCTTTCTTTTCTTCTCACAGCGGCCCCCCACCCCTCATCCTCATTTGCCCCTGCCCTGCTTCGCCCTTGTAGTTTTCTTTTGTTTTCATTTCTTTTTTCTCCTCTTTCATAATGATTTTGCTACGCTTTCTTTCGTAAAGCTGATACGGTATTTCTTTCTCTCAATTTTTTTTTTCTATAGTTCATGAAAAATTTTATTCATTTATCTATTATTAATTTTGCGCTAAAGTTATTATATAGAAACTTAGATTTTCATGGTTAAATCTTATTTGTAGGTGTTTAAGAGTGATTAAGTTGGTTTATTAGAACTCTAGGGTTATTACATCACTTTCTACCATTGTTGAACCTTGGAGCTTCTTCTTAGGGTTTTCTAATTCCTCCCACAAGCTATTAAAGTAGGAGTTTTTATTTATTTTTTGACTTACAAATGGGATGTATGACTGTGATTAATATTCTTATAACTATTAAATTGGTGTTTTTGCATGAAATTGAATTAGTTAAACTTGAATTTCTTAAAATTAAATAAATGAATTAGATTTCTTTTTTTAAATTGTATTGTTAGATTTTTTTTAAATGATTGGTAACTAATTAATTAATTTCAGTTGGTATATATTTTATCTATCACTTTTATACATACTTTTGTTGGTTATTGATAAACTTTAATTCCTTTGGCTTGTTCATATATTTGGACATTCCAAGTCCTACTGTATCTAATTATTAACTGCACATCTGGAGCTTTTATAGTAATTTTTGAATATTAATTATGCAGTTACAATAGTAGTTTAATGACTACTTATTCTATTTCTTTTGGTAAAGACCATAAGGCAAAATTTTAATTTTTTAATTTTTTTTTGTAGTGATAGTTTTGATGAAAGTACTTGAATAATTTATTTTGGTATTTCGATACTTGGTTTATGTTATTGATTTGAATTAGAGGTTTTTAATATATGCATGAGAAATTATGATGGATAATCTGTGATTTAGTATTGAATTGTGATTTTGTTATTGAGATCCAGGATGAACTTGTGAATATAATGTTACTTGCGTTTATTACAGGTTATTTTATAAATGATTAAAATTGTTGGATTATTCGAGAAAAAAAAAACACGAAAAATTATGCCAAAATTTTTCGAAAGTTTAACATTTCGAATATTTTTTAAAAATTTGGAATATGACAACATGGTATCAAAGCTCTAGATTTGAATACTTAATAATTGCTAAGTGGCTATGCCACAGTTAGGCTTACTATGTGGCCTTTTGGAGTGTGAGTTGCATATATACTTGTTAAATGCTATTGTGTTTACGTGAATTACATGTTTCTTTGCAACGTGTTAATTGTTATATTTTGAACTTGAGTATGGGGTTGAACCTAAGAAATATTATATGTCGAAGCAACTAACTTGAAAATTCAATTAGAAAACACGCCTAATCAACGTGAGTTCTAATGGGAGGTCTAAGAGAGTTCTTTGAACGAGTAATAATTCTTATGAGTGCATCTCAGTATGTGTTGTGAATTACTTATTTTATGCTCACATGCTTTGTGTTAATTGTTTCACTTTCTTAGTACAAGGATCTTTCACACGTGGGTGAGAGCATGTGAGTTCTTAATAAATCTAGTCTGATTTTTATTTTTTTACTTCTTGTCATCTTTTAGAGTTGTGCCTCCATGACCAGCTCGAGGTAGAGGTAGAGGCCAAGGCCGAGGACGAGGTTATAAACCTCCCACAGAGCCACGAGTTTAGAGGGAAGAACTAGCAGTAATAGAGCCTCTAAATCAAAGCGAAGCTCACTCAATTCCAATTGCACCTGTTGTAGGAATTGATATCATGTAACAGTTAGTTGGGGTAATACACACTATGGCAGGGATAGGTAGGACCTCACGAGTCATGGCAGTGGAACCTAGAACCACTTCGGCCATGCAAGAGTTTCAAAGGCTACACCCACCTGTGTTTCTTAGTGAACTAGGCCCTAAGCACGCCGATGAGTGGTTGGACTATATTACCCGAACGTTTGAGACATTACAAATTTTAGAGGACGATTTGGTTGCCCTTTTCGCCTATTATCGGTTGAGAGGTGATGCACTACACTGGTGGGAGAGGGTTAAAGTCACCATTGAAAATACTTGGGTAGCATTCACTATGGCATTCTCAAATAAGTACTATTTAGAGACCACACGTGACATTATGCGGAGGGAGTTCGTGGACCTTCGACAGGGAGATTTAACTATAGCCCAATATGAGGCTAGATTCACAACACTATCTAGGTATGCGCAGGAGATGGTCTCGACTGAGAGACTACGGTGCCGGAGATTTAAAGATGGTCTTAGAGATGCTATTTGAGAGAGAATTGCGGCCATTCGCATTCGAGCCTATGACGATCTACTAGAGTCAGCTTTGACCTCAGAGCGAACACTACAAGAGACATGAGGTAGGTATATTTCCAGAGGGTTTGCATCGCAAACAAATAGTCGACCTCCTAAGAAGCAGAGGCCATAACACAACTTGGCCTCATAGGAACAATAGTTTTCCAAGATATCCACTAGTTCCCCAACGGTTGGGACAACCCTGGGTACCATTACACGCTATCTATGCCATCAGCCAGGTCACTGAATGTCAGAGTGCCCTTAGAGGGACCAACAGCAGCATCCTTTACAGGGGCAAAGATTTGGAATGAATCAAACTCAGTTCTAAGGGCGGGCATTTGGACATGGACCTCCTACTTACTTTTTACGTGGAGAGACAGGTCACATCAAACGTTTTTGTCCACAAGGGTAAGAAGTTCAAGGTGGAGCGATATCTCAAAATGCATGTACAACTCAATTTGTAGGGTCTCACCAAAATTATGGACCACAACCCCCAGTACATTCTGCTCAACAGTCAAGAGTGCATGCAGTTGGGTCATCCCCTTCTATTCAACGATCAACAGTACCACCAACGGGTCAGCAAGGCCAGTTGACATGTGGACGTGCTTATGCACTCACACCTGGTGCTGGGACTTCAGAAACTTTAGTAGCATTAGCTGACCAGTGTGAATCCACTTGTTGGGCGAGGGACCTTCTTATGTTTTTCACTCTTGGGACAGTGTCCTAATAGACATGAGAGCTTCTTATTCTTTCATTGCTTCATCTTTTGCATTAACACTGAGGTTAGAAAATGAGTCTTTAGATACTACGCTGAGTAGTGAGACACCAATTAAAAATAAGTCGATTTTGAGGCAAGTGTGTAAGTATTGTGTTCTAGAAATTATGGGTCACCACATCGAGTTCGATCTTGTTGTGTTAGACAGAGCATGATACTATAGATAAGATCACTGCTATTTGAAAACGTTTAGTTATTGCACAAAGTTGTCAGAAAAACTATACTGACAGGCGACAACACACGTTGATGTTCAAGGTTGGGGATCACATGTGTACCTGAGGGTTTTCCCGCATAGAGGATGACTATGCATTTAGTGAAAGTATTGTGGCAGCGCCATGACATTGAGGAGGGTACTTGAGAGCGATGAGATGAAGTCCATTCTAAGTACCACGACATGTTCAATTCCTTAGGTAATTAATTCAATTGATGTTTAATTTAGTGAGTTGTTATTATTCTTAGTACGACGTGGTAAATTTCGGAGACAAAATTCCTTTAAGGAGAGTAGATTATAATAATTGTAGAAAAATAAAACAAAAAGGGGGGCTAATAATCATCACCTATTATTATTATTATTATTATTATTATTATTATTATTATTATATGTATAATAAAAATTGTAGAAAAATAAAATAAAAAGAGGGGCTAATAATCACCTCCTATTATTATTATTATTATTATTATTATAGAAAAAGGGC